>JACATO010001131.1:0-11617 GCA_018389105.1 Nautilus pompilius | reverse complement strand
CCACAGACGACGAGGAAAAGAAATTATAAAACACCAAAAGTTGACAATTAGAACAAATTATAAACAACACGTCGTCCACTACAATAAATTATAAACACCACAATGAAAAACTACAACAAATTATAAACACCATAGACGACAACTACAACAAATTATAAACACCACGTACGCTCACTATAATAAATTATAAACACCACGAACGACCACTACAACAAATTAAAAACCCAACGGACGACCATACAATAATTATAAACATCACTGACGATCACTACAACAAATTGTAAACACCTCGGACGACCACTACACGAAATTATAAACACCACGGACGACCACTACAACAAATTATTAACACCACGGACGACCACTACAACAAATTATAAACACCACGGACGACCACTACAACAAATTATAAACACAATGGAGGACCACTACAACAAATTATAAACAACACAGTCGACCTCAACAATAAATTATAAACACAACACTCGACAACTACAACACATTATAAACACCACGGACGACCAACACAACAAATTATTAACACCACCCACACGGACGACCAGTACAACAAATTATAAACACGACGGACCCCCCGACTACTACAAAATTGTAAATACACAGACGCCCACTACACAAATTATTAACACCACGGACGACCTCTACAACACTTATATACACCACAGACGACAATATTAAAAACAAATCATAATCACCAACAGTCGACCACTACCAGAAAGTATAAAACCCCACAGACGGCCACTCCCACAAATTAAAAACACCACAGACGACTATTAAAAAAATTATAAACACCAAAGTTGACAATTATAAACAAATTATAAACAACACAGTCGTCCACTACAATAAATTATAAACACCACAATGAAAAACTACAACAAATTATAAACACCGTAGACGACAACTACAACAAAATTATAAACACCACGGCGGACCACCACTACTACAAATTATAAAACAAACACAGTCGACCACTACAATTATTAGAAACACCACACTTGACAACTACAAACAAATTATAAACAACCACGTACGCTCACTACAATAAATTGTAAACACCACACTGGACAACTACAACAAATTATAAACACTATGGATGACCACTACAACAAATAACAAACAACACAGTTGACCACTACAATAATTATAAAACACAACACTCGACAACTACAACAAATTATAAAACACCACATACGCTCACTACAAAAATTATAAAACACCACGGACGACCACTACAACAAATTATGAAACCACCGGTTAACCACTATAATAAATTATAAACACCACAGAACACAACTACAACCAATTATAAACACCATAGACCACAACTACACAAATTATAAACACCACGTACGCTCACTACAACTAAATTATAAACACAATGGACGACCACTACAACAAATTTTATAAACAACACAGTCGATCTCTACAATAAATTTATAAACACAACACTCGACAACTACAACAATTATAAACACCACGTACGCTCACTAAATAAATTATAAACACCACGGACACCACTACAACAAATTATAAACACCATGGACGACCACTACAACAAATTATAAACACGAGGGACGACCACTACAAGAAATTACAAACACGACAGACGCCCACAACAACAAATTATTAACACCACGGACGACCACTACAACAAATTATAAACACCAAGTACGACCACTACTACAAATTATAAACACAATGGATGACCACTACAACAAATTATAAACAACACAGTCGACCACTACAATATATTATAAACATCACACTGGACAACTACAACAAATTATAAACACCAAGTACGACCACTACTACAAATTATAAACACAATGGATGACCACTACAACAAATTATAAACAACACAGTCGACCACTACAATATATTATAAACATCACACTGGACAACTACAACAAATTATAAACACCACGGACGACCACTACAACAAATTATAAACTCCAAGGAGGACCACCACAATAAATTATATACACCACGGTCGACCATTAAAACAAATTATAAACACCACGGACGACGACTACAACAAATTATAAACACAATGGACGACCACTATAACAAATTATAAACAAACACAGTCGACCACTACAATAAATTGTAAAACACCACCAACGGACAACTACAACAAAAATTAACCCAGGGTCGACCACTACAATAAATTATAAACACTATGGATGACCACTACAACAAATAATAAACAACACAGTCGACCACTACAATATATTATAAACACTACACTGGACAACTACAACAAATTATAAACACCAAGGACAACCACTACAACAAATTATAAACACTACAGACGACTACTACAACAAATTAAAAACACCAAGGAAGACAATTACAACAAATTAAAAACACCACAGACGTTAATTAAAACAAATTATAATCACAACAGTCGACAACTACAAGAAATTATAAACCCCACAGACGGCCACTCCCACAAATTATAAACACCACAGACGACTATTAAAACAAATTATAAACACCAAAGTTGACAATTATAACAAATTATAAACAACACAGTCGTCCACTACAATAAATTATAAACACCACAATGAAAATTACAACAAATTATAAACACCATAGACGACAACTACAACAAATTATAAACACCACGTACGCTCACTATAAATAATTATAAACACCACGAACGACCACTACAACAAATTATAAACACCACGGACGACCATTACAATAAATTATAAACATCACTGACGATCACTACAACAAATTATAAACACCACGGACGACCACTACACGAAATTATAAACACCACGGACGACCACTACAACAAATTATTAACACCACGGACGACCACTACAACAAATTATAAACACCACGGACGACCACTACAACAAATTATAAACACTGGAGGACCACTACAACAAATTATAAAACAAACACAGTCGACCTCAACAATAAATTATAAACACAACACTCGACAACTACAACACATTATAAACACCACGGACGACCACTACAACAAATTATTAACACCACGGACGACCAGTACAACAAATTATAAACACAACACTCGACAACTACAACAAATTATAAACACGACGGACGACCGACCACTACAACAACTTAGAAACACAATGGAGGACCACTACAACACAAATCTAAACAACACAGTCGACCTCACACAATAAATTATAAACACAACACTCGACAACTACAACACATTATAAACACCAAAGACGACCACTACAATAAATTTTAAATACCACGGACGTCCACTACAACAAATTATTAACACCACGGACGACCACAACAACAAATTATAAACAACACGGTTAACCACTACAATAAATTATAAACACCACAGAACACAACTACAACAAATTATAAACACCATAGACCACAACTACAACAAATTATAAACACCACGTACGCTCACTACAATAAATTATAAACACAATGGACGACCACTACAACAAATTATAAACAACACAGTCGACCTCTACAATAAATTATAAACACAACACTCGACAACTACAACAAATTATAAACACCACGTACGCTCACTAAATAAATTATAAACACCACGGACAACCACTACAACAAATTATAAACACCATGGACGACCACTACAACAAATTATAAACACGAGGGACGACCACTACAAGAAATTATAAACACGACAGACGCCCACAAAAACAAATTATTAACACCACGGACGACCACTACAACAAATTATAAACACCAAGGACGACCACTACTACAAATTATAAGCACAATGGATGACCACTACAACAAATTATAATCAACACAGTCGGCCACTACAATATATTATAAACACCACACTGGACAACTACAACAAATTATAAACACCACGAACGACCACTACAACAAAATATAAACTCCAATGAGGACCACCACAATAAATTATATACACCACGGTCGACCATTAAAACAAATTATGAACACCACGGACGACGACTACAACAAATTATAAACACAATGGACGACCACTATAACAAATTATAAACAACACAGTCGACCACTACAATATATTATAAACACCTCACTGGACAACTACAACAAATTATAAACACCACGTACGCTCACTACAATAAATTGTAAACACCACACTGGACAACTACAACAAATTATAAACATCAGGGTCGACCACTACAATAAATTATAAACACTATGGATGACCACTACAACAAATAATAAACAACACAGTCGACCACTACAATATATTATAAACACTACACTGGACAACTACAACAAATTATAAACACCAAGGACAACCACTACAACAAATTATAAACACTACAGACGACTACTACAACAAATTAAAATCTCCAAGGAAGACAATTACAACAAATTAAAAACACCACAGACGATAATTAAAACAAATTATAATCACAACAGTCGACAACTACAAGAAATTATAAACCCCACAGACGGCCACTCCCACAAATTATAAACACCATAGACGACTATTAAAACAAATTATAAACACCATAGACGACAACTACAACAAATTATAAACACGACGGACGACCACTACAACAAATTATAAACACCACAGACGCCCATCACAACAAATTATTAACACCACAGACGACCACTACAACAAATTATATACACCAAGGAAGACCACTACAACAAATTATAAACACAATGGATGACCACTACAACAAATAATAAACAACACAGTCGACCACTACAATATATTATAAACACTACACTGGACAACTACAACAAATTATAAACACCAAGGAGGAACACTATAATAAATTATATACACCACGGTCGACCATTAAAACAAATTATAGACACCACGGACGAACACAACAACAAATTATTAACACAACGGACGACCACTACAACAAATTATATACACCAAGGACGACCACTACAACAAATTATAAACACTATGGATGACCACTACAACAAATAATAAACAACACAGTCGACCACTACAATATATTATAAACACTACACTGGACAACTACAACAAATTATAAACACCAAGGAGGACCAATACAATAAATTGTAAACACAATCGACGAACACTCCGACAAATTATAAACAACACAGTCGACCACTAAATATATTATAAACACCACACTGGACAACTACAACAAATTATAAACACCACGTACGCTCAATACAATAAATTATAAACACCACGGACGACCACTTCAACAAATTATATACAACACGGACGACCACTACAACAAATTATAAACACCAAGGAGGAGCACTACAATAAATTATATACACCACGGTCGACCATTAAAACAAATTATAAACACCACGGACGACCACAACAACAAATTACTAACACATCGGACGACCACTACAACAAATTATAAACACCACGGTGGACCACTACAACAAATTATAAACACCACGGACGACCACTACAACAAATTATATACACCAAGGACGACCACTACAACAAATTACAAACACTATGGTTGACCACTACAACAAATAATAAACAACACAGTCGACCACTACAATATATTATAAACACTACACTGGACAACTACAACAAATTATAAACACCAGGGACGACCACTACAACAAATTATTAACACCACGGACGACCACTACAACAAATTATAAACACCACGGTTAACCACTACAATAAATTATAAACACCACAGAACACAACTACAACAAATTATAAACACCATAGACCACAACTACAACAAATTATAAACACCACGTACGCTCACTACAATAAATTATAAACACAATGGACGACCACTACAACAAATATAATAAACAACACACGTCGACCTCTACAATAAATTATAAACACAACACTCGACAACTACAACAAATTATAAACACCACGTACGCTCACTAAATAAATTATAAACACCACGGACAACCACTACAACAAATTCTAAACACCATGGACGACCACTACAACAAATTATAAACACCAAGGACGACCACTACTACAACTTATAAACACAATGGATGACCACTACAACAAATTATAAACACTACAGACGACTACTACAACAAATTAAAAACACCACAGACGATAATTAAAACAAATTATAATCACAACAGTCGACAACTACAAAGAAATTATAACCCCACAGACGGCCACTCCACAAATTATAAACACCACGACGACTATTAAAACAAATTATAAACACCATAGACGACACACTACAACAAAATAAAACACGACGGACGACGACTAAAACAAATTATAAACAACACAGACGCCCATCACACAAATTATTAACACCACAGACGACCACTACACACAAATTATACACCAAGGAAGACCACTACAACAAATTATAAACACAATGGATGACCACTACAACAAATAATAACAACACAGTCTACCACTACAATATATTATAAAACACTACACTGGACAACTACAACAAATTATAAACACCAAGGAGGACCACGACAATAAATTAATGACACCACGGTCGACCATTAAAACAAAGTTAGAGACACCACGGACGAACACAACACAACAAATGATTAACACAACGGACGACCACTACAACAATTAAAAACACCACGGGGACCACTACAACAAATTATAAACACCACGGACGATCACTACAACAAATTATATACACCAGGACGACCAGACAACAAATTATAAACACTAGGATGACCACTACAACAAAATAATAAACAACACAGTCGACCACTACAATATATTATAAACACTACACTGGACAACTACAACAAATTATAAACACCACGGACGACCACTACAACAAATTATAAACACCAAGGAGGACCACTACAATAAATTATAAACACAATCGACGAACACTCCGACAAATTATAAACAACACAGTCGACCACTACAATATTTTATAAACACCACACTGGACAACTACAACAAATTATAAACACCACGTACGCTCACTACAATAAATTATAAACACCACGGACGACCACTACAACAAATTATAAACACCACGGACGATGACTACAACAAATTATAAACACCAAGGTGGAGCACTACAAAAAATTATATACACCACGGTCGACCATTAAAACAAATTATAAACACCACGGACGACCACAACAACAAATTATTAACACAACGGACGACCACTACAACAAATTATAAACACCACGGTCGACCACTACAACAAATTATAAACACCACGGACGACCACTACAACAAATTATATACACCAAGGACGACCACTACAACAAATTATAAACACTATGGATGACCACTACAACAAATAATAAACAACACAGTCGACCACTACAATATATTATAAACACTACACTGGACAACTACAACAAATTATAAACACCACGGACGACCACTACAACAAATTATAAACTCCAAGGAGAACCACCACAATAAATTATATACACCACGGTCGACCATTAAAACAAATTATAAACACCACGGACGACGACTACAACAAATTATAAACACAATGGACGACCACTATAACAAATTATAAGCAACACAGTCGACCACTACAATATATTATAAACACCACACTGGACAACTACAACAAATTATAAACACCACGTACGCTCACTACAATAAATTGTAAACACCACACTGGACAACTACAACAAATTATAAACATCAGGGTCGACCACTACAATAAATTATAAACACTATGGATGACCACTACAACAAATAATAAACACTACAGACGACTACTACAACAAATTAAAAACACCAAGGAAGACAATTACAACAAATTAAAAACACCACAGACGATAATTAAAACAAATTATAATCACAACAGTCGAAAATTACAAGAAATTATAAACCCCACAGACGGCCACTCCCACAAATTATAAACACCATAGACGACTATTAAAACAAATTATAAACACCATAGACGACAACTACAACAAATTATAAACACTATGGATGACCACTACAACAAATAATAAACAACACAGTCGACCACTACAATATATTATAAACACTACACTGGACAACTACAACAAATTATAAACACCAAGGACAACCACTACAAACAAATTATAAACACTACAGACGACTACTACAACAAATTAAAACACCAAGGAAGACAATTTACAACAAATTAAAAAAACACACAGACGATAATTAAAACAAATTATAATCACAACAGTCGACAACTACAAGAAATTATAAACCCCACAGACGGCCCACTTCCACAAAATTATAAACACCATAGACGACTATTAAAACAAATTTACAACACCATAGACGACAACTACAACAAATTATAACACGACGGACGACCACTACAACAAAATTATTTATAAACCACCAGACGCCCATCACAACAATTATTAACACCACAGACGACCACTACAACAAATTATATACACCAAGGAAGACCACTACAACAAATTATAAAACACAATGGATGACCACTACAACAAATTAATAACACAACACAGTCGACCACTAAATATATTATAAAAACTACCACTGGACAACTACAACAAATTATAAACACCAAGGAGGACCACTACAATAAATTATATACACCACGGTCGACCATTAAAACAAATTACAGACACCACGGACGAACACCACAACAAAATTATTAAACAACGGACGACCACTACAACAAATATAAACACCACGGTCGACCACTACAACAAATTATAAACACCACGGAGACGACCCACTACAACAAAATTATATACACCAAGGACGACCACTACAACAAATTATAAACCACTAGGATGACCACTACAAACAAATAATAACAACACAGTCGACCACTACATATATTATAAACACTACACTGGGACAACTACAACAAATTATAAACACCACGGACGACCACTACAACAAATTATAAACACCAAGGAGGACCACTACAATAAATTATCAACACAATCGACGAACACTCCGACAAATTATAAACAACACAGTCGACCACTACAATATATTATAAACTCCACACTGGACAACTACAACAAATTATAAACACCACTTACGCTCACTACAAAAATTATAAACACCACGGACGACCACTACAACAAATTATAAACACAATGGACGACCACTACAACAAATTATAAACACCACGGACGACGACTACAACAAATTATAAACACCAAGGAGGAGCACTACAAAAAATTATATACACCACGGTCGACCATTAAAACAAATTATAAACACCACGGACGACCACAACAACAAATTATTAACACAACGGACGACCACTACAACAAATTATAAACACCACGGTCGACACTACAACAAATTATAAACACACGGACGACCACTACAACAACTTAATATACACCAAGGACGATCACTACAACAAATTATAACACTATGGATGACCACTACAACAAATAATAACAACACAGTCGACCACTACAATATATTATAAACACTACACTGGACAACTACAAGAAATTATAAACACCACGGACGACCACTACAACAAATTATAAACTCCAAGGAGAACCACCACAATAAATTATATACACCACGGTCGACCATTAAAACAAATTATAAACACCATGGACGACGACTACAACAAATTATAAACACAATGGACGACCACTATAACAAATTATAAACAAAACAGTCGACCACTACAATATATTATAAACACCACACTGGACAACTACAACAAATTATAAACACCACGTACGCTCACTACAATAAATTGTAAACACCACACTGGACAACTACAACAAATTATAAACATCAGGGTCGACCACTACAATAAATTATAAACACTATGGATGACCACTACAACAAATAATAAACAACACAGTCGACCACTACAATATATTATTAACACTACACTGGACAACTACAACAAATTATAAACACCAAGGACAACCACTACAACAAATTATAAACACTACAGACGACTACTACAACAAATTAAAAACACCACAGACGATGATTAAAACAAATTATAATCACAACAGTCGAAAATTACAAGAAATTATAAACCCCACAGACGGCCACTCCCACAAATTATAAACACCATAGACGACAACTACAACAAATTATAAACACGACGGACGACCACTACAACAAATTATAAACACCACAGACGCCCATCACAACAAATTATTAACACCACAGTACGACCACTACAACAAATTATATAACACCAAGGAAGACCACTACAACAAATTTAAACACAATGGATGACCACTACAACAATATAATAAACAACACAGTCGACACTACAATATATTATAAACACTACATGGACAACTACAACAAATTATACACACCACGGACGACCACTACAACAAATTATAAACACCAAGGAGGACCACTCCATAAATTATATACACCACGGTCGGGACCATTAAAACAAATTATCAAACCACCCACTGACGAAAAAACAACAAATTTATTAACACAACGGACGCCATACAACAAATTATAACACCACGGTCGACCACTACAACAAATTATAAACACACGGACGACCACTACAACAAATTATATACACCAAGGACGACCACTACAACAAATTAATAAACACTATGGATGACCACTACAACAAATAATAAAACAACACAGTCGACAACAAATATATTATAACATTACACGGAACAACTACAACCAATTATAAACACCACGGACGACCACTACAACAAATTATAAACACAAGGACGACCACTACACTAAATTATAAACACAATCGACGAACACTCCGACAAAATTATAAACAACACAGTCGACCACTACAATATATTATAAACACCCACACTGGACAACTACAACAAAATTATAACAACCACAGTACGCTCACTACAATAAATTATAAACACCACGGACGACCATTAAAACAAATTATAAACACACGGACGACCACTACAACAAATTATAAAAAACACAGTCGACCTCTACAATAAATTTAAAGAAAAACACGACACTACAAACAAATTATAAACCACATGGACGAACACTACAATAAATTATAAACACCACGGGACGTCCACTTCAACAAATTATAAAACACACGGGGACACGACCATACACAATATAAACCACAGGACGAGCACTACAAATAAATTATATACACCACGGTCGACCACTAAAACAAATTATAAACACCACGGACGACCCAACAAACAAATTATTAACACACAACGGACGACCACTACACAACAATTATAAACACCACGGTCGACCACTACAACAAATTATAAACACCACGGACGCCACTACAACAAATTATATACACCCAGGACGACCACTACAACAAATTATAAACACTATGGATGACCACTACAACAAATAATAAACAACACAGTCGACCACTACAATAAATTATAAACAACTACACTGGACAACTACAGCAAATTATAGCACCAAGGAGGCCAATACAATAAATATAAAACAAAATCGACGAACACTCCGACAAATTATAAACAACACAGTCGACCACTACAATATATTATAAACACCACCATGGACAACTACAAAAAATTATAAACACCACGTACGCTCAATTACAATAAATTATAAACACCACGGACGACCACTTCACAAATTAATATACACCACGGACGACCACTACAACAAATTAATAAACACCAAGGAGGAGGAGCACTACAATAAATTATATACACCACGGACGACCATTAAAACAAATTATACAAC
>JACATO010001130.1:0-123309 GCA_018389105.1 Nautilus pompilius | reverse complement strand
GAAGCGAGATTCGAGAGATGAAGACGAGAGAGAGATGGAAGAGGCGAGAGAGAGGAGAGCGAAGAAGAGACGAGGAGCTTGAATGAGAGAGAGAGAGAGATGAAGAGCGATAGAGAGATGAAGAGGAGAGGATGAAGAGAGAGAGAGAGGATAAGAGAGAGATGAGAGAGAGATGAAAGAAGATAGAGAGAAGAGAAGAGAGATGAAGCGAGAGAGAGAGGAAGAGATGAGAGAGGAGGAATAAAAGAAGATCGAGATGAGAGAGGAAGAGAGAGGAGAGAGAACGAGAGAGAAGGAAGAGAGCGAGAGGAAGAGAGAAGAACGAGAGGAAGAGAGGAGAGAGAAGAGAGGAGGAGATGAAGAGAGAGAGAGGAAGAGAGAGAGGGAGGGAGGAAGAGAGAGAGAGAGAGAGAGAGAGAGGAGAAGAAGAGAAGAGAGAGAGAGAGAGAAAGAGAGAGGAAGAGAGAGAGAGATGAAGAAGAGAGAGAGATGAAGAGAGAGAGAGATGAAGAGAGAGAGATGAGAGAGAGATATGAGAGAGAGAGATGAAGAGGAGAAGAAGAGAGAGATGGGAGAGAGAGATGAAGAGAGAGAGAGAGATGAGAGAGAGAGAGATGAAGAGAGAGAGATGAAGAGAGAGAGATGAAGAGAGAGATGACGAGATGAGACGAAAGAGAGCAGAGAGAGAGTTATCCCCCTTTATTGACTATCTTACTTTTCCGATAAGGTGGAATATCGAAAGACATCAGAGAGCTTCCGTTTAATATTCCTCTTTACATGGCTATTTGAGTTTCCCTTATGCAGACACAGTTGCTAGCAACTTTTCATCATTTTTATCACAAGAAATGTGCTGAAGACAGGTCCGTTCTTAGAAAGTACAGAGGACCTGCCCGCCCTAACCCGGCCCAGCTAATAGCTCCTTTTTGTGTGAAACGTTTAGTGAAACTCTGTTCTGTTACTAAGATCCCATTTGATACATCAATAAAAGCAATTTTCGTATAGGAGACGTCCTAGTTTTCTTGCCAAAAAGGCCACAAAAGAGTTTGTGCTCAACGACACTTGTCGGTCTTGTTCTGTGTAGTGATTACTGGAGTTTGTTGTGCGTCATAATTGGGTAAAGTGGTGTCTTCTATAGCGTTCGTGCTGGTTCTGGCACCGATACATCAGCGAACTAACTTCAGAAGCGTTCAGTACCAAAAAAAAAACTGTTTCCAAAATATTTTATGTAAATATCCATCTCTTACATGCATTTGATAAAATGTATGAGCAGTAATTTCATCACTGAAACCAGATCATAAATAATGGCGACATAGACATCAGTCAATACAGTCTATAACAGAGATCAGATCTAAAACTCCTTCTGTATGTTTTGTTCCTTATACGTAACCAGAAAGTTCTCGGAACGACGCGAAACTTTTCGAACAAACGGCTAAGGAAATGTAAAGCTTCCAAGTGCAAGACCGTCTTCAGGCAAATCGAAATGAAGCGATCAAACGAGCCAGAGACTGTTCTGCAGTGATACAGCTGACAGTAGTAGTAGTGCGAGGTCTCGGAAGCCCCCGAATATTAGAACTTACCCGGTTCAGGCGGGAAGCCCGAACTTCACTAAGGAAACATACGAATGGAATGGTTTGGAGGGATCTACCAGGCTGAAGATCAGGGAGGCTGCCCATCTCGGCCTTGGGAGTCTTTTACGGTGGCGAAGCCGGGGGGTTTAAAAAACTTGTATTGAAAAAAAAATTGGATTCGTAAAAGTAGGCTTAAAGAAATTTTAAACACTAGTGGCTCATTATATACCAGTAGATGTCAGAAATACAAGATATATATTTAAACCCCCCCTGGCTGTACAATAGGAAGTTACTGTGTAGACGTAAACAGACGAGAGGCCTTAAGATGGGGTCTTGATGGCCCCAACTCCTGCCTTTTGGGTTTTTTAATGCGAATAACACAAGATAAATTAACTAAAAAACACACACACACACACAAGAAACTCGCCTATTAACATTTAAAAAACAATCAATGTTTCGATTTAAAGATTGGGAGAGTACCCCGGAGTTTAATATCGGATCCCGTTCTTATAACTCATTGACGTAGCCAGAAACTCGTAGCCGACATTAAGAGTTAAGCAGAAGTTCACAAGGTAAAAGATAAATCTAGAAATAACATCGAGACAGATCCGAGCCGGCTTATTACCCTGGCCATCGATACGGAAGATGTAACTCAACCCCACCCCCCATCAAAATAGCAAATAATAAAAAAAAAAAAAGTAGAATTCTTATCATTTTTTAATGGAGGAACCGATGTTGATTTTGTAAAATATCTCGGGAGCGCTCGTCGCTGTGCGTCCTGAAGGCCGAGCACGAAGCACTTCACCAGGTAATAAAGCTAAGAGACTTGATCAACCGGACCGTGAATCACGACATCGAGAAAATTTCGGCACTATTAAGAACTTGTTAGGGTGGACCAGATCTCCAAACCGCCATGCACGTGCGGATCTACCGCTCAGTTCAAAAAGATGCGAACCTAGCAGATCTCTGGCAGAGTTAATAACAGGTTTTTTCTTAAATGCTGTGAAAGGTCTGAAAGTTTCCATTAGAACCTTTCGATACGGTTTGTGGAGAAGAAATACTAGATCCTACATGGACAAGCTTGGAAAAGGTCAATACAACAATATATATAACAAACGAAGTAAAAATGAAAGTAGGTGGAGATAATATAATCCCCAACTATGAAAAGTAGATAAATAAATAGGACAACGCTATAGACGAAGTACTTTGTTATCGACTTTAAGAACTACGTAATAATTTCTGCGTTGGGAATTCTTTAAATACCAAAATGTATACGGTTGTTGTTAATCTTAATTACATTTCTCTATATTAGCGAACACGGACGGCCAGAGTTACGTCCCTTCTTTGCTATGGTTGTTGTCTAAATGCGCTGCTCCAAATTTAGCACAGGGACCAGTGGCAGGTTCTCGCTCACAAAATGGCTGCCAATCACGGGGCGGGCTGTTTTGTTGTACGTATTCATGGGGATATTTCTACTCAGCGGCTCGGTGGGTGGCCGGATTATTAGCGGGATATCAGTTAAAGATTGAGATACAGAGATCCGTAACTTGGCGCCGAGACGCAGGCTTACCTTGCGATGGGTTAGTAGGAGAACCGTCTCTGTCTATAACACGCATATTCGAATTGTTTGCTTGTTGTTGTTTTTTTTCGTATTATTAATAATTTCCTTAATAGGATTATTGTCCCGGGTTACAGAGGAAAGGGTGTCTTCGGTGGATTGCAGACATTTCTGTGGCGAGACGGACAGAGAGGTGACGACGTCGGTACGGGCGGACAGAGAGACAGAGAGGTGACGGCGTCGGTACGGACGGACGGACAGACAGAGAGGTGACGACGTCGGTACGGGCGGACAGAGAGACGGAGAGGTGACGACGTCGGTACGGGCGGACAGAGAGACAGAGAGGTGACGGCGTCGGTACGGACGGACGGACAGACAGAGAGGTGACGACGTCGGTACGGGCGGACAGAGAGAGAGAGAGGTGACGACGTCGGTACGGGCGGACAGAGAGACAGAGAGGGGTGACGGCGTCGGTACGGACGGAGAGGTGACGACGTCGGTACGGGCGGACAGAGAGACAGAGAGGTGACGACGTCGGTACGGGCGGACAGAGAGACAGAGAGGTGGACGACGTCGGTACGGGCGGACAGAGAGACAGAGAGGTGACGACGTCGGTACGGGCGGACAGAGAGACAGAGAGGTGACGGCGTCGGTACGGGCGGACAGAGAGACAGAGAGGTGACGACGTCGGTACGGGCGGACAGAGAGACAGAGAGGTGACGACGTCGGTACGGGCGGACAGAGAGACAGAGAGGTGACGACGTCGGTACGGGCGGACAGAGAGACAGAGAGGTGACGACGTCGGTACGGACGGGGAGACAGAGATATGACGACGTCGGTACGGACGGGGAGACAGACAGAGAGATGACGACGTCAGTACGGACGGAGAGGTGACGACGTCGGTACGGGCGGACAGAGAGACAGAGAGGTGACGACGTCGGTACGGGCGGACAGAGAGA
Organism: Nautilus pompilius; assembly: GCA_018389105.1. Taxonomy (NCBI): domain Eukaryota; kingdom Metazoa; phylum Mollusca; class Cephalopoda; order Nautilida; family Nautilidae; genus Nautilus; species Nautilus pompilius. The sequence goes on along the minus strand of JACATO010001130.1, from coordinate 119,224 downwards.
CAGAGAGGTGACGACGTCAGTACGGACGGAGAGGTGACGACGTCGGTACGGGCGGACAGAGAGACAGAGAGGTGACGACGTCGGTACGGGCGGACAGAGAGACAGAGAGGTGACGACGTCGGTACGGACGGGGAGGACGGGGAGACAGAGTATGATTGACGTCGGTACGGACGGGGAGACAGACAGAGAGAGACGACGTCAGTACGGACGGAGGAGGTGACGACGTCGGTACGGGCGGACAGAGAGACAGAGACGTGACGACGTCGGTACGGGCGGACAGAGAGACAGAGAGGTGACGACGTCAGTACGGACGGAGGAGGTGACGACGTCGGTACGGGCGGACAGAGAGACAGAGAGGTGACGACGTCGGTACGGGCGGACAGAGAGACAGAGAGGTGACGACGTCGGTACGGGCGGACAGAGAGACAGAGAGGTGACGACGTCGGTACGGACGGGGAGACAGATATGACGACGTCGGTACGGACGGGGAGACAGAGAGATGACGACGTCGGTACGGACAGACAGAGAGACAGAGATATGACGACGTCGGTACGGACGGGGAGTCAGACAGAGAGATGACGACGTCAGTACGGACGGACAGACAGAGAGAGAGAGACAGAGAGGGGGATTAAAAGACTATTATTTCTTCATATTTAGTGCCACGTAAACTGCCATGCAGGCAGCTCTTTATTATGTTTTTATTATTAATGTTGGCAATTAAAGATGAGTCTTCGTCCAATGACATAGTTCTTGAAAGGTTTCAGTCTTGTTTATTCTCTAGGAAATGACCACACAGATCTCCCCCAGTCAGTCTTTATTATAATACCCTGTTACCCAAAAGTAATTTCCCCTGCATCATTAGGAACAGAAAGTCATTTTATTTCATCTTTAATGACTGACGTAAAAAACCGAGAAACCATCTTTACGCGGTATTTTCATCCAATAAAGCAAAATGGAAAATAAATGGCACTACAAATGATTATTTATGCGTCGATCTTCTATCATTAAAGCTGAAGGAAAGATTATCTTTTCGTTCGGTTCAAGTCGCATCTAATAAAACCGGGCGTCGTGACGAAATTACTTTGTTGTGTACTTTTTCTCCTTTATTTCAGCTTAGCTGAAGAGCTCTCATAAAGATGGTTTCCAGCCAGCCGAACGCATAGCAGTCATCAAGTGTTCCGCATACAGGGCCGAGGACCTCCGCCGTTTGTGAATGGCTCAAAGTGATTCGCGCGACTAAGAAGTTATTCTTCATCAGGATTAAAAGCGAAAAAAACAACACACACACACAAAGGGGCTGGCAGGTTAACTCTCAAAAAACGAATAAATTAAGGGCACAGGGTCGCTTAACTGTAGCAAGAGAAGACGTCAGAAAGTCGGCCTGCGTACAGCTAACCTAACCCGTCCACCACCCTAGACGTAGTATAGGGTTGCTGACGTGGGGCGACAATCTCCAATTATCCATTATAACTTCTCTCGTAAGTGCTTTCACATCAACAGCCAGACAACGTATAAAACTGATTTCAATTATATCCAATAAGTTTACGGTCCATCTTAAGTACCTTTTCCCTTTCCCCCTTCTTGTCAATTAGATTGTGTCGTATTTATTGCGCTTAAGAATTTATCTTTACTGTTACATTAAAATATTGGAATGATATTAGAATTAGTTTAGTTGTTGCGCATTTCTGTATTTATTAATCCAGGTTGATGGTTTCCAGTCGGGGGAGAGGTTGTTATTCCTTCTTCTATTTATAAATAGGACGTACGCAACCATAGCTTGCTACCCTGTTTTCCGGTCCAGGCAGTTTTCGGTCATAAAAGATTATTACGGAGTATTTCGGTCTGGCAAATTTAGCCATACAACACCACCACCAGAAATCAGTCTCTACGCGAATTAAAGTGTACATTTTACGACTGAAATAGACACACCCTCAGTAAGGGTCTTTACACCGAATTTACTTCACACTACACCGGTTGTGGCATAAGAGGCCATTCTGTTCACACGGTAAGTGCGTGACTGCTAACTGTAAGAAGAGAGAAAACCACAGTCTGCGAACATCCATACTACGAGCAAGGGAATCGCGGAGACTGGCAGACTCCGAAAGGAATCGCAAAGTTTGGAAATGAGACGTTGGTACCGGTTTGGGGAAATCTTTAAGGCACCGGGTTTTCGGCTGGCGACCGGTGACAACAGAGTGATTGTCCAATTCAAGAGAAGCCATAACCTCCACAGAACTGAGCGGAAAGACGCAAGCCACGACTTCGGTGAATGGAATAGAAGCTATCAAGTCCTCCGTCCTTTTAGCACTCATCATCCTTGCCCTACCCCCGCCCCGATCAGCCCAGGTTCCCGCAGTTCTCAGACAGAGGCCGCGTGAGCGTGCTGCCGTCCAGCAAGAGGATTTCCATTGATGGCAACCTGAAGCCAAGGCAAAATAAAACAGTTGGTTTGCATTGGTGCTGCGGTCTGAAGGAATCGTGACGTTTTCTCGATAGGGATTCACCAGGGGGACGACATCCTGTTTTTTTCCAGCTCACGGCAACCATCTAACGCGAGAAGTTTAAGAGCGTCGGGGCCAATCACGACTCAGCTCGGGCCTGGCCAATCACTGGGGCAGTCGCCATCCCGTCCATACAGCGAATACGGCGCTGATTTACTTACGGCGATCGTCTGTATATAAAAGATAAAGCTGGAGCCTTGTAGAGATGGTCTTTGCTGTCCACACCCGCTGTACATCAAAAGTCGTGTTAATATCACCTGACAACGCGCTCCCGGCTCATCCTCTGTCAGTCGCTACAGACGAAGTAAAGACAGATTCGAGCTCAGTCAAACATAAGCAAGCGATCTGATTTAGGAGACGTTACCGATATTGGCCAGACTCTGGTCAGCAAGATCTACCGAACGGAAAACCACTAGTTTCTTCTTCTCCTTTTTTATTAAAATTTAGACTTTAAAGAAAAATACCAAAAAGGTTCAGCAGTTCTCGTGATAAATCATTTTGAAAAATGAAATGATTCATGTTTTTGGTATTTTTATATTGGGAGATAAGGAAACTTGAAAGGATTAATTAGTTATGCGTCTAAATACATCACGTGGGAAATTAAAAGACGTAAATTCAGTAAAACTTGATTTTTTAATATATATATATAAACATACCATTATCCCCGTTCTCATAAACATTATCTTCTATTTCGACTAAAGCTTTGTTTGAACATTAAGGACTTAAGATTTTTTTCTTCCATTTTTAAATGCAGTAGATTAATTAATCTAATAAATAGACAGCACAGTGAAGAAGGAATAGTGTCAGTAATTCATCAGCCCCGCCCCACCAAAAAAAAACTGGTACCGAATGTAAACCAAGCAGAGAGCGACTTCTGATGATAAGTGAAAAGATCGTTCAGCCAGGTTGGGACCCCCAGCTACAGAGAGATGACGGTGAACGACGGAAGTTCATCTTTAATTGACGGCGGTAAGAAAGCCAAAAGCACCGCCTTTGCGCCGTGCCGACATGACGTCGACTGCCCGTTACCTTAAAGTCAGACACGTACCCCCTTAAAGGCGGTTTCCATTCATCTTCCTTCTCTGCCATTAAAGATTGTTGTTTTTTTTTTTTGTTTAGAAAATAATATTTATTTATATCCATCTGCACGAAACAGAAGATGGGATATAAAAAAAAAAATCGATTTCGATAATCGAACTGTCTAGCCGGCTGATCCCAAATGGTGGCTAGTCTACTAAACTGTTCTGATTTTCTTTAACGGAGTTATCTGCAAAACTTTACATTTGTGTATTAACCAGAAACCCGGTCAAGATATAACTGCACTGTCTATTCTTGAAAGGAGCAGTGCTGTCTAATATGTTGTTTTTGTTTTGGTTTTTTAAAATTCTAATTAAATAAAAAGTTTCTAAACCTTATAATTAACAAACTACAAAAGGTCTTAAGGGAGACAACTCTAATATGGTTTGTATTTCATAGCAAATTATTTCAGAAGCTTAAAACGTAACCCGAAAACCAATTCATAAATAGGATTTGTTAGCCATAGAATTAGGCTGATAGAAATTACCTTTGATTTATTTTAAAATAATATACGCAGGTATATAAAACTAAGCAGGTTGTTCTCTCCATTTATCTTGTTTCGATTTAAACAAGATCGGGCGGAGGATGCTCAGCAGAAAATGTCAGGAGAATCTTATCGTGAATTTTTTTTTTTTTTTTTTTTAAAATTAAAAACCATCTCTTTGACGTTCTTCGAGGAATAATTCGGTTTGCCCAAAAGCTCTAACTTCTGCAGGCATTCAGAGAAACAGGGTGGCATAATTCCAACGCCAGTCTGAGCGAACACAGTCGGGAGGGGAGGGAAACCCGGCTATTCGGTGTGTGTGTGTGTGAATTGAGAAAATTAGGCTTGAGCGTGTCTTTTTGACGTAATCGCGTCAGTGCTGCCACCTGGCTCGCGTTTATAGAAGGAATCATTTCCAGTCGGCCGGTTCCTTCCGAAAGGTGCTAGCGATTATCCGATAGTAAAAATACAGATATTTTTTTAAAAAGAAAAACGGCAAAAAATTCGTCAGAAATTTTTACCATTTCGCCCGTAAGTTTTCTTTCTTTTCATTAAGTACCAGGTTTTAATCGTGTAAAAAGTAGAGAAAAAAAATAAAACAAACAGGAGAGAACGAGACCTTAAGGGAATTTAGGTTTGCGTTTTCAGCTATAGCAAGGTCCGCCCGTGTTTCGAACCCTGGTTGGCTAATGCGTGGGAAGTTGCTTCAGAATCCCATCGCCCATGCTGCTGAACCACCCGTGCTCCGAACGCGATAAACAGCTAAAAATCTTTCTTTCGATTTCTTTTCTCAGGTAAAGGATACTCCTTTTTTGGAGGGTGGCCACTCTTCCTCCTAGAATCGCACGTCGGTTTCCGGCTTCACGGCCCATGTACCTGCCGGAGAGCGCCGTCTTAACAAAGTACCACGCCCCCCTCCCTCTCGAGCTTGGTGCTGCTCTGTGGCGACACCTGGACGAGGCAGGAGGAAATATCCTTCGCGTAAAAGTTCCGTCCGGTTATCGTAGCTGGTAGATTGAAGACAGCTGTTTCGGCTCCCGCTCCGGCTGAGGCCAGCCTCTAGTTCCACAGCCAGTCGGCAGTCTCGCGTGTTCACAGACTTTTCGACTTGTTTGTGCTGACGAGCGTTATCGGGAACGTGACCTGGCGTCACGTGCCATTAAAAAAAAAAAAAAAACGGACGGAGGCCTTTAAACTGCCACCCGCGTCCCGCAACATATGAGATGCAAAATCCACAACGCGAACTGAGTAGAAGAAAGAAAGTGAAAGTACTTAGAAGTTAAGTAAGAAGACGGGAATATTTCTCACGCTCATCCGACTGCTAATCAAGCTGAAGGTTTCGCTAGGGCATGACACAGAACAGCTACAGTGAGCAACAAGAGGCTGCCTACCTTTTGTATCTTGCATGCGGCTCCTCGTCTTGACAAAAGATGGTTACGGAAAACAACATAGGAGCAAAAATAATTTAAAACGAGAATTTCAAAGCGCGCCACAAAAAAAAAATTAGCATAATAATTGAAAGCAAATATTCTGCAAACGATACATTTTAAAATTATTTGTTAATTGCTTTTCTTATAAGAAGGTTTTTTGCAGAACACGTCTTGATCAAACACATCCGTGTTGGCCAAACTGTCGTAGTGCTGCCACTATGAGCGGTGATCCGACTCGTATGAAGGCGCTGCTCGTCCGCTAAAAAAATAAAGAAAACGAGGCTCATTTAGTAACGTCTAAGTATTGGGAAAAATGGAGGTAAAGTTCGTCAAAAGAAAGAGTATTTACACATGAGGCATTCTGGGAAGACCAGCGGAGATACAGAACTGTCGTCGGAAAGCAACGATCGGGGTTGAAGAGTATAGAGTTAAACTTCGCAGGCGGTAAACATCATCAGAGAAGCGTGCATAGTCCTAGCAGGCCTGAGAATCCTCGCGCAATCGCCACAAAAATGCAACGTAGAATACAAAACAAACGCGCACTTCTATAGCAAATTGGATAGCTCTACAAACGGATAAGCAATTTGCATTCGTCGATCAGATTCTCCGAGGTTTTTGACTGTTCGTCGTTCCATCTGGTTGGCGATCGATGCTCGCCTTTCATAACGAATGCAAACGATAAAACAAAGCTTCTTTAACAGGTAGAAACATCAGATCAGATGTCGTCGTCCTCGGAGAGAAGATGTTTAATTGGGGTAGTTTATATTAACATATTTCGATATTTTGTCGAAGGGTATACTCTACCCTGACGAAATCGAAATATATACCAAACCATTTTAGACGCATACACCAATTTTTGAGTCATGTAGAATTTGAATAACCAGCATAAATTATGTATTAGATTAAATGTTGTCCGTCTTTTCGGAGTTACGGGCTGGCTGGATGGCATCTGTCCTAAGCCTTTGCGAGCAGGGAAAACCCACTTTTTGTTGTGCTGTGCAGATGTAGCCGTCTTGCGCAACATTGGTCAGCCTGTCTCGATATGTCTGAGCCCCACACCAAGCTTTGTCGAGTGACCTGCCAGAAGCGATCCTATTGTCCCTCAGAACTGCTTGGTGAATGCACTCGGCTCGAATGGGGAAGCGATCGGCAACTTCTCGAGTTCCTCAGAACTGGCCAGGCCACGCGTGAGTCTCGGCCAGCAGAGATGACGCGTGACGTTGTTGCCAACATTTCTCAATTGGTGTAAAATGCATTTAAGAAGAAACTCATCCCCCTCCCGCGAAACACAAGACCAACAAGCAAACAGGTGGATGGATAAGACTTTGACGAACCCAATGACACAACAGCGAAAAGGGATGAAGCTGCGGAGCAAAAGATGAAGACAGGACGGCACCACGCGACAGCGGGCGGACTAGATTTTGCACACACGGAAGTCGTCGCGACTGCGAATTCAGCCGGGGAATGGAAAAGGGAGAAAATTTACGGTGGCTGACGACCACAAACAACAACGACAACGACGACAACGACAGCAAACAGAGGTGGGAAGATGACTCACGGTTTCATTGACTCGCTCGGGGTTTAGACCGTGTAGACGGGGACCCGGAATTCCACTCTGGCGGCCGAGGAGTTCTTCCTTTCTAACAGCGGGACGAAGACTATACTGTGTGACGTATCGGTATTGTGCCTCCGGGAGACGGCGAACAATAACGAGGTTGGAACAGTCCATTAGATGACATTTCGACGAATGAATAAACTGAAAAAACAAACTACTCGCAATATATCTGCGAGATTTGGCACCCCGAATGTTTCTGTGTTCTTGTATTTTTTCTTTTAAGAGTTATTAAAACCCACCTAAAGTGTAGCTAAGACGATTCCGCTTCTACAGCCTGGCATTTGAATTGAATTCGTTTACGGTCAATACTTTTGACAAGATTTCTAGAAATTTAAAATGTCATCAAAATGTGCAAGCTGTGCAAAACTTTCTGATACAGGAGAATAACTTCCCAGACGTCGGGCGGCATTCGTCACCCACCCTCGGAAAACTCTCTTGTTGTTCCAGTGTTTATGAAAAGCATCTCCGCGGAGCTGGAGACGAGCAGTACCCGCCTTCTACCTGCCTGCATCGTCCTAGCATTTACAGAATTTTGCTAGAAAAACCCGTGACGACGAGAGTAAAACAATTAACTGTGTGCGATCACGGAAGCGGACGGGTACAGCGCCGAGCTTTGGGCGTAATCACCGTAAAGCAGCAGTTGTTTATTGTACGGTTTGATTTTAAACAGCGCCGAGCTTATCGAAGTTAAGCCCTGTGGGCTGTTCGAACACATCTCATCTCAGCAGCCGAATAGCGCTTTTAATTTGGATCATGATGTTTAGTTTCTTCCTTAGTGGTTTCCAAGTCCGAGTTGACGCTGGCGTAAACCTTACGTGTAGAAGTATCTTATCACGTGGAAGAACAGATTATAAAAACTAAAAAAACACAACAGCAAGAAAAACCCATTTAAGCAGCTTTTCCAGCTATTTGATTCCCGCCATCCTGACATAAACGTTAATTCACAATATTTATTGTAGACATATTCTACTATATACTTATAATAATTTCAAAATCAAGTACATTTTGAGAGAGAGAGAGATGACATGAGTAGAGAGAGAGGGAGAGATGACGTTAGTACAGAGGAAGTGATGACGTCAGTAGAAAGAGATGACATCAGTAAAGAGGGAGAGATGACGTCAGTAGAGAGAGATGACATCAGTAAAGAGGGAGAGATGGCGTCAGTAGAGAGAGAGATGACGTTAGTACAGAGGAAGTGATGACGTCAGTAGAGAGAGAGATGACGTTAGTACAGAGGAAGAGATGACATCAGTAGAGAGAGAGATGACATCAGTAAAGAGGGAGAGATGACGTCAGTAGAGAGAGATGACGTTAGTACAGAGGAAGAGATGACATCGGTAGAGAGGGAGATGACATCAGTAAAGAGGGAGAGATGACGTCATTACAGGAAGAGAGATGACGTTAGTACAGAGGAAGAGATGACAACAGTAGAGAGAGAGAGATGACATCAGTATAGAGATGACGTTAGTAGAGTGGAAGAGATGACATCAGTACAGAGAGATGACGTCAGTACAGAGAGAGATGACGTTAGTACAGAGGAAGAGATGACATCTGTTGAGAGAGAGATGACATCAGTAAAGAGGGAGAGATGACGTCATTACAGGAAGAGAGATGACGTTAGTACAGAGGAAGAGATAACATCTGTTGAGAGAGAGATGACGTCAGTACAGAGAGAGATGACGTTAGTACAGAGGAAGAGATGACATCTGTTGAGAGAGAGATGACGTCAGTACAGAGAGAGATGACGTTAGTACAGAGGAAGAGATGACATCTGTTGAGAGAGAGATGACGTCAGTACAGAGAGAGATGACGTTAGTACAGAGGAAGAGATGACATCTGTTGAGAGAGAGATGACATCAGTAAAGAGGGAGAGATGACGTCAGTAGAGAGAGATGACATCAGTAGAGAGAGATGACGTCATTACAGGAAGAGAGATGACGTTACTACAGAGGAAGAGATGACATCAGTAGAGAGAGATGACGTCATTACAGGAAGAGAGATGACGTTACTACAGAGGAAGAGATGACATCAGTAGAGAGAGAGAGAGTAATTACTTCCTCAACAATATCATGCAAAAAGCAACACCGATTCTTGTGTAATTGATTAATTGCTTTCACGGGATTGTCATCAAGTATTCTGTATCTCTGCTATTCTAGAGAATTCTGTACCACGCAAAGGCAAAAACGCAAAATAAAAAAAATTAATTTCCTGGAGGAAGACATAATCACATTTTTATTTTACAAAAAACAAAACAACAACAAACCGTTCAGCTATGAAGCCCGGATAGCTGCCGTACCCGGTAATGATGGATATCGTGCAATTTTACATCATTACACAATTGCTATTTGCAGCTCTAAGGCTACGGAATTCTTTGGAAAGATGTTGAAAACATGGAGAACAAATCGATGCGGACTGAATTTTGCTTAAGAAACGAGCGAAAAACGTGGCTGCTCTCACGTGGGAACCCTGACCTCTAGTCCCCGGTTAATCTTCCCAGCCGATTATCGTGCGCACGGTTAAGTTTGCTCAGTTCACGCAAACAAAACACGCACAAATCAAAAGGAAGAAATGCAACTAACAGATTGCGACAGACCGAAGAATTCCTTTAAAAGGAAAGGGTTCTTCGATCGAAGAAAATAAGGACTTTCCACGATCCAAACCTGCATCCTTTTCACTTCGACCCTCGGTTCACACCTGAGTCTCTGGTCGATATCTCTCTCGAACCAGCGTGTCGACATCGGAACATAAGGTGTCCGTCCAACCCGTCTCTGCCGGTCTCTGACGTGAACAAAATCACCAGTACCTAATTGAATGTAAATCCATGCTTGCCTCAGCAAAATAAACTTTTATCACAACTAAAGAAAGGAAGAAACTGTTACAGATCCATCAAGTAAATGGTTACCGAGAGATAGTTTAATTGATGGCCAATTGAAAAAATAAATTGCACCAGTATATATATATAAAGTTATTTAAACTCTCTCATGCTGCATAATACTAGTATAATATCTTACATGGAAACAGTACGCTGTAGGTTAGGTAGAGCTAAGCTTTGGCTGACTTTGTATTCAGTTTTGACGAAATGAACAATCCTCGGGGGCCTATGACGTGAAGTCAGCAGCCATTTTCTACCTCTCTCCAATTCTTGCTGAACAGTTGCTCGCTACTCGCGCACAGCTGACTTAAGACTAGTGGATCGCGCGAAAAACTCTTCTTTCACCCGAATGCCTTGCGCCAACTGCGACTGTGCATCAGCGGACTCTTAAAGAAGTCCTACCTGGGAGACACGTGACTGGCCGCAAAACGTGGCGTCCCGACGAGTCTACAACAGCTTTTCTTGCAGATATTTCAACGATGGCGTCTTATCAGCGTTCGATTAAATTAAGGTGGAACAGACCGCCATTTAAGCACCATAGAAAGGCGCAGAACAGCGGTTCGTTAGATACAGTATCGGCACCTACTGGGAAATCATTATGTAAGTTAAAGTTAGAAGTTTAACCAAGTAAAGTTAAAAACCTAACTTTAAACCAAGTAAATCTTTGCGGTTCGACACGCCACCTGGTGATCGGAGAAGCAGAAACCAAGCCAGCCGCCCAGATGCTATGGTTGCCTCTTCGTCAGTCACCACGTAACACGAGACCAAACTACTTTCGATTACGAGCGTGCTACATAAGAAAGATATAAAATAATTACCTACTAGTCATAATTAGCAACAAAGTTCACCATCATCATCATCATCATCATTATTATTATTATTAGTTTGTCTTTTTGAAATAAAAATGAAGAAACTCAAAAATTTGTATTGTCATTTCTGACACCTTAATTTGTCGGTTAGAGGTGAAGTCGCCAGCTCGCGGAGTTCGAATTCTTTCAGAGACAAACCGAGGTGGTAAAGGCCATTAAAATCTCCTTTCTTCTGTCAATTCCCTCGACCAAACCTTCTCACTGGAAAACTCCGATTCTCGCCGGCCAGGGGTGAGATAATATATTCCGCAGAGACGCCGAGAAATGGAGAGGCAAGGATCTGACCTGTTCTTAAGACGACCGACCGACGACATCTCCATCGCATTACCGCAATTAGTAGACGAGGAAAAGCGGATGACTGAATACTATCTGAGGAATTTATAAGGCTGGAACCGGTAGCGGTCGCCTGATTATCTCTTTTGTTAATCGCTTCGCAAGAACGCTAACGCGAAGACAGGTGAGGGAGACCGAACGGGCGTGTGGAAAACGGGAGGCAAATGAGTTAGTTTGCTGCGGGAGATAACTCTTAAAGACGTCTGGATGACGCAGCACAGCATCGCTTATACGACAATGCGGAAGGAAGGCGTCGGCGAAAGATTTCCTGTTGGTAAACGTAAAGAATCGGGATGCTACATTTACGGACAGACGTATCTTAATAACCAAGACGACTTTCTAACCGCTGTCTTCGTTGGTAACTACTACATTTGGCTGAACATCTCTGCAGAAGTCTGGATGGTTGGTGCACTGTACGAATGCCATCTAACGTGTTTTTGCGAAAACGGTCAGTTTCCTTGCTGTTCCACACGGTGTAGGAAAAACAATTGGCCGGCACAGACCGCGATCGACTCCCAAACGTCAAGATTGATTTACAGAAATCCATATTAATAATGCTCCTATAATCTAGACCGGAGGTATGAAGACAAACGGTTCTTTCCTGAGTAACGTACGGTCTAGGTCATATTAATAACAACGGTAGTTATATCCGGGAAAATAGTTACGGATAAAATGAGGAGTGGGGGGGCACTTCCACTGTGCACCGGAACTTAACCGACAAAGTGCATTAGTAGCTGGTGTATGGACCCTTTGCTTTATATAGAGCCAGACACCTCTATTTCCTGCTCCCACACAGCTTATCAGTGTATGACTGGGGGATGTTGGTCCAAGTACCCTGTAGCACTTTCCACAATTTCTCCGAGGAGTTTGGTTGTCGTTTGACTTCCTCAGCAGCCGTATGACCCCGTACAGCTTGAGCGATGTTCATGCCGAGGCCTCTTGGTCAGTGTCCCGCCAGTCTCTCTGCACGCCCCCTGGTGAAGTTGTTTTTTTGTTTTTTTTTAACCACGTCGGCTCTATGGTCGGGGACATTTGGCGCTAACGTGTACCTTGCTGTTTTCGGCGAAACGCCAACACCTGGATTTGCAGCCAAGTCATTGGCGAGATCCCCATCGTCCATATCGAGAGAGAGAGAGAGAGAGAGAGAGCGAGAGATGAGAGAGAGAGAGAGAGATGGAGAGAGAGAGAGAGAGAGAGAGAGAGCGAGAGAGAGAGAGAGAGCGAGAGAGAGAGAGAGTGGAGAGAGAGAGAGAGGAGAGAGAGATGGAGATGGAGAGAGAGAGAGAGACACCCGAAGTGGTAACGTCTCTGCCGGCGAGCTCGTCCTGTTCTCCTCCACCGTATCTATTCCAGCAGCACACCAAGTCCGCACAGTTTGCGTACGGCTCCTTGTGAAGCAAAGTCTGGCTGCAATCTACTGCACGAAGGAAGATGCGCGGCCTCCACTGGCTGAAAGTTTGATTTCTATACGATCGTCATGCGATGTCAGGAGCTGTAGCACTCACCACAATGCAACGACATCACCGCCTGTACCGATACCACCTTCTGATTGCTTGCATGACGACCACCAGTCGCGGTCCCCTATAGCGACCCGACCGTACCGTGGACCATGTCAGTCTCACACACGGGTCGCACAACTCTCTCGTGTCTCTGATTTGTCGTTCATACCCAGCTTATCTCTCAGTTTCCATAATTATTTCCAGTTGATCAGTGGGGGGGGGGTTACAACGACACGGGTTGAAAAAAAAATAGGGATCTTCGACCGATAGGAAGGCTTAAGTCACCCGTCTGTTCACTAGAACGACCGCCTTAGGTTGACAAAACGACTGAAGGGTCGGGGGAGACCCTAACCCCTCCACGCCCAAGATTCGGGGCAAAAGGACAGCACGCTGAGCAGAAGAGAATCTGTCCCCTTTGTGCTCCCTAATGCCGACGCTATATTAATAAGATTATAGTTTGGACCGCGGTTCTAACGTTTAGCGCACACACCCCCACCGCCCGCCAGCCCGACGACAAATGTCCCCTCTGTGTAGCGGACCGTCTAAGTCACATAGACAACGTGATCATTAGTTCCGGAGCTATCACGATATGATTTCATTTTAAAGAATAAATCACCCTGCGACAGTGCGTTCCGAACCATCTATGCAACAGTGGCGTGTTTGGGGTTTATAATGAACCTGAATTAAAAAAAAAAAGACAACCGTAACCGACAACAATGTTTCCTCCCAGTGTACAGGATCGTATTCGTTACATTGATAAAACGCTTGTCTGCTTCTTGATCACAAGGCCAGGGGTGTGAACAAGGTTCCATCCTACCCCGGCCACTGTTTTTTTTTTTGCTCTGTGTACCAGACCGTCGACGCTACATCAATAGGATGGTGGTTTTGGTCGGATTTATAACAATACGTAGTCTCACTGTGGGTGGCTTCTTTCACCTGAGCATTCGGAGGGATGGCCCCTTTGACGCTGGTACAAAACCTTTAGGCGGGTCTTTCGAGAAACGGCAGAGAATTTTTAAAAACTGCCATAAACACCGAGACCCTTTTTTTTTTTTTTTAACGGATGCATTAATTTTGGAAGTTAGTAAATATGATTTTTTTCCCCCTTTCTTTCTCTTGTTGTTGCCGGTCGGCCGGTAAAACATCTCGAACATCTTCTCGTGGTATCACGGCATCATCTCGGCGAGAGATTCCCTTCTCTGAGCCTAGAACTTTTATGCACTCATCAGAATATTTTTTTCAACACCGGAACGTCATCCGCACAAAATGGGTAATCAACAGGTCGACCGGAAGTGTGTGCATCACGTTGGACGGGGCCCCCGGAGTCGTGCCTAGAGACGACATCAACCGCGAAGTTATTATCCACGGCAGCCACCTGCTGGGCGGGAGCGACCTTAATAACAGAGAGGCTTCGGACTGGGAAGTGATGCTCCGAGTACCTTATCACGAGTTGGGAAAAAAAACGTCTGCTGCAGTCGGCGGGAAGCTGAAGCCTCTCACGAGCTGTGATTTAATTCCAAAAAAAAAAAACAACCCCTTTAGTTTCCAGTACCACTCTTTTCTCTTCGTTTGTATTTCCATCTTCTTTTTCTTAAAAATAGCAGACCACGCGAGGCGCGCGATCACTGCGGCTGTGCCCTACTAATTCTAATACTAGTGCCTCCGTACTAATCGCTCCTGTGAAATAGGGTAGGTTTCTTCTTGCTCACGCTTACAGAGGCGGAAAGAACCAGATCGGCTCCTCGTCAGACTTCCCTAGGCCGTCTAACATCTGAAGTCGTCCTCGCGACCGTTTATGACATAAACGGTTCCAATGTGTTGCATAATGCAGTTGGCTTCCCCCGCCTTCACGTATTAAGGGGCTATATATGTTATCAGGGGTCAGCCACCGCTCGGCGCATATTGTTTTACACGCTGGCGCCCTGACCGGGGCTCCAAGATGGAGGAGGATAATGCTGCTATTATCTCGAAGGATAATGTTGGTAATAGGATCTTCCTGGCACCTCCTAATATTAGTCACTGTGCATGGCAGTCGATCTCCCGTTATTTTAAAAAGAGAGGGAAATGAGTGCTTAGGTGATGGTTTTGCATCTTAAACATTATAATGATGTCTAGTAGGGGCAATTTTAGAGAGATGATGATGATGATGATCGGATCGATTCCAATGAAAATTCAGCTTTTATTAGCTTAGTATTTTATCGAACAGACTACTGACAGGCCAATATTTTAAAAAAATAATCTAATCTGTATGTACAGCGTTTCCAAGAAAGAAATATTGAAGCAGATCCACTGTACATATAAGCTGAAAGAAATATTCAAGTAAAACGAAATGTTGTAGTTTAAAAGGTCGTATATATATCACAACTATAAAATTTCGACGCCAAACTGTCTGAAATTTTTTTCTTTCCTTGTTGCATCGTGATAACACTTAGCAAGTTCGTAAACAAAGAACTCATGGTTGTTCATTTGGAGCCAGAACGATCGCGTTCCGCACACCGAGAGCCATGTTAGAGGCTGAGACAGAGAAGACTAGCGTAACTCGAATGAGATCTCATCGCTCTTGGAACGTGGATCCGCCTGACTGCCGGTGGCATCGTAATTCGTCTGGCTGAGTGATACTGCGAGGAATAGAACACGGCTAATTAGGTATGGTCAGCTCTCACTCACAGTGGCCGTTAGGTCCGATAGTTTGGTGCTAAGAAATATGTCAAAAAGCAGTGTTGACTGTGGGTATCCTCTACCTACCAAACTCATCTTGACGCAAGGACACTGGCAAATTGGAAGGAAATGCGTACCATTCCAAATCCGCGAACCATCTTGATTTTCACCTTCATCTACGTGACTGGATTACACCCGGCTTCAACCAAGCGGATCAGGTACGTTGGTAGCTGCACTGTAGTTGGTGACATCGTCCTGTACTTTGGCAGCGTCGTGATGCAGGATAATGCCATCACACGACACAGCATCGCGGTCCCGTCAGCTGCTCATAGGAGCGAAATGAAAAGGTAGAAGGAAAGCGTCCGCCAGCCGACGATTCACAAAATCTATGCCGCCAGACTTAAAACAACAGAACAACACCATGTCCAATAAGCCTCTCATCGGTACTTCTGTTGACTAACTCGAAGGCAATCAAATATTCAACGCCAAAGATTATGCTACTGTCATAAGACGCCGTCATTAGATCAGCTAGGCGGTGCATATCTAAGCTGTATCCTCTGTAAGACGGTCCGCTAATGTTTGCGCGAGACGAATAGATATACATACCTCATTAAGAGTTACGGAAACCAGGCCAGATGCAAAACAAAGTAATCAACCGTATTGGTTGGTTACAGTCTTCTTTACATTTATTGTCAAAATCCTATTTACCGACGTTAAATCGAGCGGGTGAAACATGGAATCTTCAGACAATTTATTAATTTATCGAAAATAAACAACCATCCAAAAGTGGACGATAACATTGACGTGTAAGATATTTAAAGTTTATTTTAGTATCATATAAAGATGGAGGAGTTGTCTCTTTACCCAGTCGTCTAATGCAGATCCCGTTTAGTGTAATACCACCCGACTTAAGTCAGTGAAAGCAGACAGTTAGTTACCGCTTTCCAAGGAAAAACTTCAGCGAAATAATAGAACTGCACAGATGGCTAGATAACGTTCATGTGAGCTACATAGTTTCTAGGCACTATCTACTGATTTTTGGCAACCCCGATCTAGCAGCGCAACCACTACCGCCTGTAGATGGTGTTTCTTAATTTTACACCTCAAAACTTCATACTAAATTATCTTGTCCGCCTCTTCAGTAGTAAATATAATGGAGTGAAAGCTAAAACATTAGATTTTGCTTATTATTATTTTTGTTGTTGTTGTTGTTTGATGATGATGATGATGATGATGATGAAGTTAATGTTGTTTCTCTGCCATTCTAGTTGTCATCCTTGTCCAGTCTGATGGCGATCCGTTTGATGTAGAACCCGCCTGCCTGCCTGCCTGCCTGCACCCTAATCACCAGCCGTCCCCTGGATAGCCAAAGGTCTCCGGGTAGATTAATCAGGGAAATATTTGTTTCCGTTCAAGCCGGCTGCTGAACGAAAAAAGTCGCCCTAACCCGGCATCTGACTTTGAGGAATTTCGGAAGTTGCTGATGATAGCCTCCATGTCCCTAAGAGAAGATAGTAAATAATCGTTAAAACAACAAAAATCTTTTCTAACGTCGTGGGACATTCGATTGGCTTTTAGATGAAGCAACAGCAGCGGTTCCCTTGTCCTATTATCGTGAAAGCAGCCGGCTCGTGTGTGTCATCATTCGGGTGACCGAGATCGCTGGTCTTTGATCTCCGCGGTGCTGTCCGGAAGACAGAGAATAAATACGATAGAGGACAGGGTTTGTACGCTATTTCCCTATTTTTATATTTTATTTTCGTAATTGCAAGTAGTTTCCGTGAAGATACCCTGGCGGTTCGCCAATAAATTCTGGTGAATTGCAACATTCGGTTCTGTGTCACGTCTTTCCTTTCTTTTATGTGACCATTTCTACTCGGCATTTACTTCTGGCATTCTCTCTTATCAGCTCGGAATGACGCTTGTGTGTGAGTGTGAGTGTGAGTAAGAGTGAGTGTGTGATTGTGAATGTGCGTATGAGTGTGAGTGAGTGTGTGTGAGTGAGAGTTTGTGAATGTGCGTATGAGTGTGAGTATGAGTGTGAGTGAGTGTGTGTATGTGTGTGACTGTGCGTTTGTGAGTGAGTGAGTGTGTATGTATCTGTGTTGTGTATATGTGTGACTGTCTGTGTGTGTGTGGTGTTATGTATGTGTGTGTGACTGTGTCTGTGAGTGTGTGTGTATATGTGTGACTGTGTGTGTAAGGTGTGTGTGTATGTGTGTGTGTGTGTGTATCTGTGTGTGTGTGTGTGTATATGTGTGACTGTGTCTGTAAGTGTGTGTGTGTATGTGTGACTCTGTGTGTGTGTATATGTGTGTCTGTAAGTGTGTGTGTGTGTGTGTGTGTGTGTGTGTGTATCTGTGTGTGTGCGCAGAAAAGAGTTTAAGTGTGAATGACACGCGCCAGCTCCATATCAAGGAACTGATTGACAGATGCGACACACGTCAGTGGCACGTGTCGTCGTGGTGCTTGTTAACCGATGATGACTGCAGGTGAGCCGTCTCCGTCCAGGATATGTGCTGCCCGGTGACACTGGTGCATTAAAAAGGTTTGAACATCTACGCCATCTCGGAATCGAGGATGGAGGCCGCTGTTGGCGTCGTTAAGAACTCATAGAAACCAGAGAAATGGTTTATTTCTTGTAGTACAGAACGGTCCACTGCCGCTCCCCGCCCCGATAACAGATTTGTAGTCGTTGTGGGTTTTTCTGTTTTTTAAAGATCCCTTGGTTTCTCCTCCCCCCTTTTTTTTTTCGTTTTACAAATGAAATCCCGTTTTTTCGCAGGTGGGGGGGGGGGGACATGAAACCGCACAATTTCCCGGGTTGCCGTTGTAAGCGATAATCACCAGGCTGCTCTTCTATCCTAAGCGACTCAGCAGCTGCCTTCTCCGTGACTGGTTTCACTTGGCCGCCCGAAGCAGAAGCGGTAAGGTGGGCAAACATGCACGAGACGTGAGAAGGGAACCACTAAGACCGTAGACGACCTCGTCCGCGCGGCTTATCGCGATATAACCGTTTTGGCGGCATCCCCGTGCTGTCCCCTACCTTCTGGACTGACGGTCCCAGATTGGAGACTTTCACCTGTCGGGTTGTCGATACACCTTTTCTGTTTTTTAAATCCACAAAAAGTACACAAAACGCGCTCCGTGTGTAGTCCGATCGGGGCAAGAACTTAGGAGAAAAACAGACGGGGTCGAAAGCCAGGAGAAAGGTGGACAGTATGGAAAAGCAGCTCTCAGATCGCACCAGTCTCCACCGATCGAAAATCGAGCCTCGGTCGTCACCATCGCTAGCGAGCACGCCGCGTGAATCCGCTACCTATAGAATGGCTTTTTGTTTCAGTGTCTGAAGCAGCAACGCAATAGCAAAAGAAACAGTAATTACAGGTACAGAATTTCTCATAACGCGCCGGTGTCGACCCTTGATAGGAGGCCAGGTTCTCCGTGAATTCCTTTGGCTTGACTGAGCCATAGGCTTCAAATGTTCCAGATCAAGACAAGTAAACATTTACATTGTTGAAGACACGAACAAACCTCAGGAGCAACATTCTCTGAGAAACATCAAAAGCGATCGATCGATCGATCGATGATGATGATGATGATGATGATGATGATGATGATGATGATGATGATGAAGATACTAACTACATTGAAAAAACAAAATGACAGGTACCAAAAAAAGTTAACCATAGTAAGGTTTCTTTATCAGTCTGTTTTGAGAGCTACAGCTTTATGCTCAACACGTTTATTTACCTGACAACGCGATACCTTGCAGAAAAATCCCGTTAAGTTTACACGAGCTGCCGTTGCTCAGAGTAAAACTTCGTCGTGCAATATTTGACCTTAAATGCTGCTACCAAGTGCAAAATATAAAACCAAACTATTAATAGTACAATTAATAGAATAATTACAGTTCTTACAGAGCCCTGCAATGTACTTTACCAGGGTCTTGCTTATCTCCCAACTTTAAAGATAGAGTTCAATTACTATGTATAGTACTGTATTCATTTACATGTAATCTGCAGATTTGACAAAACATTCTGTAAAAGGATTAAGTGTAATGAACAACACACAAATACTATGATACTGAAATGAAACTAATTGGGGAAATATAGTACAGTGCAGTACAAAGTCTACTATGTAATAAACTAGAATTGTTAACTATTAATAAGTATATAATGAATATATAAATATATTATCACTGAAAACATTTTAAAAATGCTAAAATATAGAACATTTGATTTACCTGCTTCATGAAATTCTATATCACTGCTTCCAAACTGAAGATTTTTGGATACCATCTGAAGAATTACATCGGTATTGGATTACAGGCGGTAACTGTTGAATAATGAAGGTACAGAAGAATCTGGGTCAGTTATCTCATCCAGCTGATCCAGAATAGGATGTGTTGTGAAAGTCTCTTCAGGACCAATTCTTGCAGACAGGGAAGAAGTTGAAGCAGAGGGCGAATTTGGTGTGTAGGTCTCGGGTGGTAGAAGTTGGGGCGACTGGAAATGCTGGGTAATATCCATTATTTCATCAGATGAAGGGGTGGTAGAACATTTCAGGCAATGTCACTTGCTTCTTGTGTTTTGACTGCTCCTTTAGAATTTTTTCTTGCAATCTGTATATCTACATTACCTCCTGTTGCGTCAAAACGCCTCTGTTCAAGAAATCTAATAAACTGAGCGCCGAGCTGAATTCCCATCTCCATGGAAATCTCTTCTTTACAATCTTAAATTTCACCTGTCTTCTTCACTGGCTTTGGATTAATAACATACTCCATTACTTTTAGATATGTGAGATGCTCAATAACTGGTGCATCCTGATCATAGTTAAGCCACATCACTGTTTGCGTGTCGAGTATAGCTTGAGAGTCCTGCTGCCCTTGTTCGCTCCAGGTCTCTATGGAAACCTCCAAACTCCTCATCAGATGAATTATTTGTTGCATCTTCAAATACTGTTGATGGACATAGTTTTGGTCCATCCATTTTTAAGTATGCATCGACTCACCTTCGTCCCATCCATCAGTCACGCAGACGAGAAAGTGTGTCTTTGATATTAAATTGCTTCTTAAACTCTTCTGTTCCTTCACCAATAAAACAGCAATTAAGAAGGCAGCGCGTGAAATTTCTCCTCTATTTACTCTTGAAAGATCTGATAACTCCCTGATCCGTGGATTGAATTGATGAAGTACAATTGGGAAGTAAGTAGGTTGGAGGAAAAACATCATTAGCATTCATCTGCTCAACATGTGGGTGTGCTGAGCAGTTATCTAAGAGACGGAAAATCTGGAGTAATCCAAGTCTGTCTTTTAGCCTTGTAAATTACAGGAAGAACTTTAATCCCCTTAAGATCACGAAGCTGCTCACTCTTCTCTACTACGAGCCATTTACATTTATGAGTACTCGCAGCACTAGCACACGTAAGGACCATAAGTTTATCCTTTACCTCCCTCCTTAGTTTCATGTGCAACAGCTACTGGTGTCATACGAGGTAACCACTTTCAATACGCACCAGTCTTGTCAGCTTTAAGATTTGTTCGGGACAAAGTTCCTCATTGTTCACTAACTTTGAAAACCCGGTAACCTAAGTCTCAGCTGCGTCAGGGTCGACGGAAAGTTCCTCTCCATAAGCATTTTACATACAAATGACATATTTATTCTTAAATTCATGTAACCAATCTTGCGAGTACAAACATCCTTGACTCAGTTTCATTTCTTCCCTGGACACTGTTTTGTTCCATAACCATAAGGAATGTGGCCGGATAGAACTTGGCGCGCAGTCCGAATTCCAGGTGATTTCCCTTGTTTGGGAAACAGGGCCATGAAATCTATCGAACTTTAGAATTCAGAATCTAAAAGTCTATTTTGTTTGTTTAGTGCTACCTCGAGATCAGGCAGTAAAATATTAAACTTTGGGTCACGACAGCTCGTCCTACTAATTCTTCGCTTCGGCTGTGTCCAGATCGAGGTCTTTTTCGCTTTATTTGTGGTCTTTTATTAAATTCTCGCCACACACCTCGCCATACACCAACCGGAAGGAGCAGAAGGCAACGCGCGACTTCCGGCGGATACTAACGGGAGGTAACAACCTCCGCGCGGTTTCTGAACGGAAGGTCAGCCCACTCTTGTAAAATCTCCTTTCACCTTAAGCTGGTCGGCTCTGCTTGTCATCCCTACGTATACCGAGCTTCACTTTGTCGTACCGGAACTCACTCCACCCAGCGCGGATCCGCAAAGATGGCCGCCGGTTGCATCTGACTAATTGGCTGAGAAATTTTAAAATATATATATAAATAGTAAATAGTTTGGCTCGTCAGAGTTGAATGAGATGAAAAAAGAATATGACATTTGTACATCATATTTTTGCCAGTTTTAACAACTTATTTACGTACGTTTTCTGACAACAAGAATTAGTTTATTACAACTAATTACTATTCTCTCCTCTTTTTCATAAGATTTAACAGCGAAGGTTCCGCTAATTCGATTTTCATTATTTTCTCTTTTGAATTCACATTACAATTATTATTATTTTTTTAAAATCTACTGACATTTTCAGTTTTATCCCTTTAATTAAAACAACAGAAACAGCAGCAGAAACACTATGCTTTCCTCTTTGCAATGAAAACTCGATTTTCGCCGACATCTTTAAACTTTAAAAAGGATTCGTTAAATAATAATAAAAAAAATTTTAAAAAAATCTTCCTTTTTCCGTTCGTTCCCGACCCCGTGATTCTGGCTTTGATACGACCCGCGTCTCCCATTTGCAGTTTGTCAGACGTTTCATTTCCTCTTTCTCCTCGGAATTGCCAGCCATCCTCTGTATCTTTTCATATGACAGACCCTCTCCATGAAACAACCCTTTGTTCTCTGCATTGCGTCAGCGCTGATCGTTTGCGGCTTCTTCTGGTTCCTGTCTCACTCATCTGAACGTGCGCTGTCAAACACTGCATCCGATATTCCATCCTCTTGTTTACTTCGCACCATGTGCACCCTTTCTATGGGAAACGCTCCCATTCCGCCCCGCCCTCAGGATTTTATCCCACGTTTTTCAGCGCTATGCATGGCACAAACGTCTTCCTAACATACCGCGCGAATGTCTCATGCGCCTTATCTTCCTGTCACCAGGGGGCAGTGTCAACAATGACCAGAGCCGTTAACGCTCTGTATTAATAATGACTGATAGTGGGACTATGTATAATACTAACACTCCGGTATTTGTGGTAGCACAGAATGCGTGGGACTATATAATGATGGTAAATGATAAGATAGTGCGTGAAAAATCTAAGCATATAATGACAGGGGATGCGATGGAACGTGTTCATTGCAGACACGGGTGTATGGCTTGTGTGAATGGCTTCTCGCTTCCTCGTCGCCTATTGCGTTAAGCGGCAAGAATCGTCTGAGAATAAAATCTGCCATCGCGAACCGAGCTAGAGGAAGTGTTACTAGGAATGCTTGGTGTTCGGCTCGAGACGTAGACTCTCGATCGTTTATTATATTGTCGCCTTGATATCCTAACTAATCATCAGAACTGAG
This sequence comes from Nautilus pompilius, assembly GCA_018389105.1. Classification (NCBI taxonomy): domain Eukaryota; kingdom Metazoa; phylum Mollusca; class Cephalopoda; order Nautilida; family Nautilidae; genus Nautilus; species Nautilus pompilius. The sequence continues at coordinate 96,345 of JACATO010001130.1, read as the reverse complement.
TAATTATTGTTTTTGATTTGAAGATAACGTCTGTTTGGCTGCAGCGACAGATTTTCGCGTATCTCCACTTGTTTCTAATATTTTAGGCATTTTATTAATTCAAAAATGTCTGCATCCATCCAAAGTTCAGAAACGATCAGAGATACAGCGGTGAACCGACGCCGCCTCCACATGTTCCACTGTATAAGCTCAGCATCCATATGAATCAAATGCACGCCTGACATCTATAAAAGATCTTTCATCTTCCTTAAACAGACATATGGTACAACAGATAGCGAGCATAGTACAAACAAAGTACAATCTAGACAATAAAAGGTGGGAATAATATAAGCACTTGTCAAAAATACTGAAGATGGAACGGAGACGAAGTAGCAATGACGCTGGCAGTAGCATGGAAAATTCTGTAGGATACACAAAATAATAAAGTCTTCGGTCACGGGTGAGAAAACCAGGCGGAGTTGTTTTAGTCTCGCTTGACGGACGAGAATTAAACATCAAGTGTTTAATTGATCTTTTAATATACGTAGAAATAGAATCTTCGATCAAAGTTTTCTCCTCGTTAAGGAGAACACTGTTGAAGTTATTTTACTATCCTCTGGTTAATTTCAATACCTTTAAAAAAAAAAAAAATAGAGACTAGAAATGTGACATTTAACCCCTGCTCGACCAAAAACGTTAGTAAATAGTACCCTCCTCTCTAGAACGCAACTGGGTAACTGTGACAAAAGAAATGTGACTGTTGACGATATTTAACTATGAAAGTAAATCGAATTAAGTAAAATCGTAGAATTGTATTGGTTTAATTTTTAAAGGTAGACGGTATAAATAAAGCCTTCCAATCCGAAATGACTGTAACACCTAGCGGAACACCCAGACGGTGTGGCTAACGGATTTTGATGCCTTAGTAGGTGACAAAAGAGCTGTCTGTCGGTTTTCTTATGCTACGTAGACACCAGTTCAGTTTTGACAGAAATAGTCACAAATCATGTCCGAGTGAGTAACGAATATTTGGCTTGACTTCCACGAATGCGCGTAGCTGACACCAAAACCGGGAGGCCGGATCCTATCGACTACCTCGTTAACGTTTCCGACGGTTCACTACATTTCCTTTTTGGCGCTACCCTAACCCTAACCCTAACCCCGCCGCATTCCGCAGAAAATCTCAGTTAATTCCAATGGATCTGGGATGATTCCTGATTAATATTCGCGTTTCTAAAAAAAAAACGCACGACGAGGCTGAGTTCGGAGCAGCCAAAGACCACATCGTGCTCCGTTTTCTCTTAAACGTATCTGAAGTGTCTGAGAACTTGAAAAAGAACAGAGCCCCCCGTCATTTCCTTTTACCCTTATATTCCGAGATTTTATTTCCCACGTCCGGTCGTTGACTCTTGTTTATTATCTGTGTTCAATCAAGAGCTGCTCCAATTAAATGGAAACCTGGCTCTCTAATTGTGCGATCCACAATTTTTAAACGATTTTGAGTTCTTTTAAAAATCCTTAGAAGGTTACTCCTCCTCCTCCACAACACCGAGTAGCATCGACCACAATGTCGCGGTTCTCCGCTAGGCAGCGCTGTTTTTTATATGCCACGCCGAGTTTCCGTGACCTGCTCGCATTACCTACCCCGGGGTGGGAATAGCGTTACGAAAGCATCAAAATATTTCCGAAAATCACCGGATCTGCTCGAGAAGAACCCATGGATCGTATCGGTGCTGCGAACAGGCACATTTGGATAAAAGCTAAGAAAACAAAACGATTTTCAGGAATTTTGTCTCCACCGGCCACCAGGTGGCACTAAAGGGCGAAGGTCAAATCGCTCGCTTGCGACATTATTCCCTATTTGAGTACCAAAGACAAATTAGGGCACTAACCCCGAGGATCTAGAAGATACCTACCTGGTGTTAAATTATAGCAGATGATGCAACTTAGGAAACCCAAACTATCTCACGAAAATATTATTATGGAAATTTAATAAACATTTTATTTATTTATTTATTTATTTAAATAATATGCCAGGAGATGCGATATTTGGCTTTGAAGAGTCGGACTTGCGCGGAATGATTTTTCGTCTGAATGACAAGGTGTGATCAGGACCGCGTTAGATTACAACTCCGAGTGAACCAATCAGGTAATGACACGTCCCTAAAATCATGCAAAACTGAGCTCCGTGGACCGAAAGCTATTTGTGGCGGCCTGGTCTTTGGAGAGGAAACAAAGGAGTTCACAACGGACCCGAGCTAGGATTTGGGCCTAAAAGAATTTAGATCGGCCGAGCAACAAAGAGTCAAAACGAGTGGTGACCCGTTATACTCTTCAGAAGGAGACGGGACCCGGACTTGAGTCAATTGATCACCTGCCAGAAAGTAGGTGTATAGCTTAATAGCCCAGATACGACACCCGGCAGTACCCACCCTCACTGCTATTAGATGTCGTTTAAGGGACTGAAGAACCACGCATCCCGGACATCCTAACTAAAGATTATCATTGCATTCCTCTTCACTACGAGACTTACGTCTTGTTGAGTTTGTTCATATCCTTTGTGGCTGTTTATTTAGAGAGAGAGAGAGAGAGAGATGAGAGAGAGAGAGAGTGGGAAGACAGAGAGATGGAGAGATGGAGAGGAAGAGAGAGAGAGAGAGAGAGAGAGATGGAGAGACAGATGAAGAGAGGGGGATAGATGAAGAGAGGGAGAGATGGGAAGAGATGGAGAGATGGGAAGAGAGCGAGAGAGAGAGATGAAGAGAGAGAGAGATGGAGAGAGAGAGAGAGGATGAAGAGAGGGAGAGATGGGAAGAGTGGAGAGAGAGAGATGAAGAGCGGGAGAGATGGGAAAAAGAGAGAGAGAGAGAGAGGAGAGAGAGAGTAGGAGAGAGAGATGGAGAGAGAGAGAGATGAAGCGAGGGAGAGATTGGAAGAGAGAGATAGCTGAAGAGAGATATATTGCTAGCGATAGAGAGATCGAGAGCGAGGCTAGCGAGAGTAGAAGAGAGAAGAGATGGGACAGACAGCTATCTTTCTAGACGATGAAGAGAGAGAGAGAGAGATGGGCAACCGAGAGCTTTCTCGCTTCCGAGAGAGATCGATTTAGATCGCTTTTCAGATGCGGCGAGAGATAGCGAGAGAGAGAGAGGGAGACGCTCTCGAGATTTTACGGCTGACGCTCTGCGCTCATCTCCTCCCTTCCCGTTTTCTGTTCCATCTCCTCCGTCCCTCTCTTTCCGGTAGCAGCCAACAACACGGAAAACCTTTACCTAATCCGAAGCTATCAGAGGCACGGAAACATATTCATAAAAGGGGTCCATAAACGTCCCCATCTATTGCCGTGGTAAAATGGTTTTGCATATCTGTATGCGAATCGATAACTGACAGGAACAGACGACACTTCGGCGGACCGATATACAGCTCCAGAGGTCTGACCCACAAAAGGGCTCCCCGTCTCTATTGTTCCCTAAATGCGTAAATGTTCTCCTTAATTACGTTGAGATGTTCCCCGCGCAAACGGACCCAGAACTAATTAAGCAATACAAAGGTTTCCGGAGGAGAGAAACTGTAGAAAAGAAAGATAATCGAAAGTATCTGAGTAAATCTCAACCATTCGCCAGCCACCCCCGTATAGCGGAGGAGGTTCCCTTCTCGGGTCCCTGCCGACTGTCAGCCATCGATAACTTCTGCTAAGCTGGAAAACGGACCCCCTCCACACCACCACACCGGCCCCCATCGTTCGATGACGCCATCCGACTAATTTATTATTTTTTATACAATTACTGGTCTTAATTACACTCGCGTTCCCGGGCCCCTCCCGACAGCCCTACTCGCGGACCGCCAGACGGAAAGCATTTGAATAATGTCCCGATCGCGTGTCGGGGCCTCCCCGCGACCGGAAGCTCTGGCAGTTCGCCTACTCCCAGACCCCTAAATACACCCGACTCTGACACGCTCGCGAACCAGCCAACCACCCAGGGGACGGCTGACACAGAGGCCGGTGATTTCCCTGGGTGGATGATGAATCTTTCCAGAATGGCTCCAAACAGATTAGGCCTTTATGTCGGGCGGGAGCATCAGCCCTCCCACCAGCGTCCACCTACCGTAAGTCCCATCAGTATTCTGTTTCGAATTTTAGCCCTTTTGTCGCCCTCACCGGCAGAACTGTCCCGGCGTGCATCTGGCGTAGAAACTAACGGAAGCTGAAGCGGTGTCCGTAAAATAGGAAACGGGGAGACTCACCTCGAATTTTAGCCCTTTTGTCGCCCTCATCGGCAGAACTGTCCCGGCGTGCATCTGGCGTAGAAACTAACGGAAGCTGAAGCGGTGTCGTAAAAATAGGAAACGGGGAGACTCACCTCGAATTTTAGCCTTTTTGTCGCCCTCACCGGCAGAACTGTCCCGGCGTGCATCTGGCGTAGAAACTAACGGAAGCTGAAGCGTTGTCGTAAAAATAGGAAACGGGGAGACTCACCTCGAATTTGAGCCTTTTTGTCGCCCTCACCGGCAGAACTGTCCCGGCGTGCACCTGGCGTATAAACTAACGGAAGCTGAAGCGGTGTCGTAAAAATAGGAAACGGGGAGACTCACCTCGAATTTTAGCCCTTTTGTCGCCCTCACCGGCAGAACTGTCCCGGCGTGCATCTGGCGTAGAAACTAACGGAAGCTGAAGCGGTGTCGTAAAAATAGGAAACGGGGAGACTCACCTCGAATTTTAGCCCTTTTGTCGCCCTCACCGGCAGAACTGTCCCGGCGTGCATCTGGCGTAGAAACTAACGGAAGCTGAAGCGTTGTCGTAAAAATAGGAAACGGGGAACATCACCTCGAATTTTAGCCCTTTTGTCGCCCTCACCGGCAGAACTGTCCCGGCGTGCACCTGGCGTATAAACTAACGGAAGCTGAAGCGGTGTCGTAAAAATAGGAAACGGGGAGACTCACCTCGAATTTTAGCCTTTTTGTCGCCCTCACCGGCAGAACTGTCCCGGCGTGCATCTGGCGTAGAAACTAACGGAAGCTGAAGCGTTGTCGTAAAAATAGGAAACGGGGAGACTCACCTCGAATTTGAGCCTTTTTGTCGCCCTCACCGGCAGAACTGTCCCGGCGTGCACCTGGCGTATAAACTAACGGAAGCTGAAGCGGTGTCGTAAAAATAGACTCAACCATGGAATACCCGCCGTGCCGGTCGGATGGCGCCCGCAGCGGTTACACTCACGCCCCCTCCCGACTCAGACGGTACACTGCATCAGATTCAGGGCGAAATAACTTCAGTCCGAGTAGAAACAAAAACAAGCAGACAAGAGAAGGCGGAAGTGAATGGGGCCCACAACCAAACGCGTTACACGCAGCAGGCTCGCTTATAGTTTGCTCAACAAGACTTTTTTCGTCAAGAAACCCCCTCTCATTTTCATTAATGAGACCCTCGGATACAAGCCGCCATTGTATCATCGTGGGCATAAACGATCTCACGATGTTTGTATAGGCCGAGTATTGTAAGGAACGCAATCATAGTATTGCTGCTGCCTCTATTTCTACTTACACGAACTCAACTGAAATCGATCGACTGTTATGGCGGATTAAGCAAAAAGGAATTTAAGGTCCGGAGTGGGGTGGGGTGGGGGTCTTCTTGTTTGTTCAGCGCAAGGCGATCAATATCTGAATATTTATTTGTACGGGGCCATAGCGCTTCTATTTACCATTTTTTTTTTTTAAAAAAAAAAAAATGCCATCTAACATATACCAAGGGATCACGACCCTTTTGTGTACGAGCTACATCCGGGTGTCTATTTGCCGATAGTTTAGAAAACTTTCCCACAATGCAATACTACGAAAAACTCACAAACGTCCCCGAGCAGAAGTCGGCAAAAATGTTTGGAAATGCATTGTTTCTGTAGGCTTCCCGAGCGATTTGTCTAAGAAAGAGTTTCACTCCAGACACTCAGCTCAGACCCGGCCGGCCATCGACAGTTGTCGCCCTTTAGCGCCATTTTTGTTAGCCCAGTTTGCCGCTCGATTTCCATACTCATTAGCGGTTGATGAAGATAAGGTGGTTAGATATACCGAAATTAATTTGCTAAATCTACGAGATGTCCTTGGCTGCTATTCTTATGGGTCTTCACTGGTGATTTAATATTCGCAAGACCGGATCTTTCTGAAGGCGTCTAGAAAATGGCTGGCGTTACTATAAGTGCGCCGAAAAGGGCGCGATTGTAGCAGACGATAGATACACAACCGATACAATCACCCCCACCAAAATCTTATTATAAAACGAGAAATTGATTTATTTCCATCCATGTTTACTTTAATGATAAGAAAAGGATGGAGACATTATTTTGGTAGAAGAAAGTGTGCGTTTTACCGGCATGAATTATCCTCAGTGGATGCGGAAGGTCACAGTCATGTGATTTCGGAGTGACTGCGTCTCTCCAAAGAGGTCGCTGGTCTAATAATGTTTGTAGGAGAAGCTTCAGATCAAAGCTACCGCTGTGGATCCGAAACCCGACCCCCACTCGCTCCAAAGCTCCTACTTCAGCTGGAATACTTCGGTTCTAAGTCGTCTCTCCCCCCCCTTTTTTTTAATACTATTTGATTAAAACGGTGGGAGCCATCAACCATCCGAGTGAATACGGGGCTTTGAGCTGACCGTTCCTCTCCGCTCTCCTCTCTTCTGTCTGTCTCTTCTGTAGGTACTGACGTCGTCATCTTCTCTCTTCTCTCCTCTCCTTCTCTCTCTCGGTCTGTACTGAGTCGTCATCTCTATCTCTCTCATCTCTTCTCTCTCTCTCTCTCTGTCTGTCTGTCTGTCCTCTCTGTCTAATACTGACGTCGTCCATCTCTCTCTCTCTCTCTCTCTCTTCTAATGTCTCTCTGACTATACTACGTCGTCATCTCTCTCTCTTCTCGTCTCCTCATCTCTTTGACTCTCTCTCTCCTCATCCCTCTCTCTCTCCTGTCCTGCTCTCGTCTGACTGACGTCGTCATCTCTCTCTCTCTCGCCCTCTTCTCTCTCTCTCTCTCTCTCATGTCCTTCTCATCTCCTCTCTCTCTCTCTCTATCTCTCATCTCTCTCTCTCTCGCTCCCTCTCTCCCCTCTCTCCTCTCCTCCTCTCTCTCCTCTCTCCTCCCTCTCTCTCTCTTCTCTCCTCCCTCTCTCTCTCTCCCTCTCTCTCGTCTCTCTCTCTCCTCTCTCTCTCTCTCGTCTCTTCGCTCACTCTATCTCTCCCTCTCTTCTCTCTCCTCTCCATCTCTCTCTCTCTCTCTCTCCCACCCACACCCCCGCCAACCGACGTTTCAAACTCTTTTTTGGTTCCACAAGCATCACGGCGCCGGAGTTGTTCAGGTCGTATAGCTCTTAGAAAAGAGGAGGACCAGAAACGTCTTGAACACCACATTACACGGAAACCGAACGTCTCGCGCAAGCTCTTTTCGCGAATAATCCAAAAGTCTGATCCGCGTTAATCAACTCACGTACAGTAAATTTACTTCGCCGAGTGGAAAGATCGCCGCGTGTCACACGTTCGTAGTCCACGCACAGATTACCACTGGGACAGAGTTGCAACGTGTCACATCTTTGGTAGGGAGCAAGAGGATGGGATTCGAGTAAATAGGAATGAAATCATTGAGTATAAAGGCAAAAAGAAAAAGTAATGAGATACACCAGAGGCGAAAAACGAACGGTTAGTCTGGGCGAATTCAGAACCGGAATAATTCACGACGGACTCAATGTCTGAGGGCGCAAACTGGTCCATCCATCCATCCATTCCTTATGGCCCCGTGGAAAGTTTATTGGGGAGACAAAGTAGCTAACAGAAATTAGAAGGTAGCTGGTCAGCCGAGGAGAATCATCGGGAGCTGATAGGGTCTCGACATCGAGTAGGACGGATGTGCATTTGAGCGACAAGATAAAAGAAACGTCGGGAGGAAGGGGCCGCGTCGCTCTGTCATTAATTCTCTAACCAGAAGCTCATCTTCTCGGACCGAGTTATAGCCCTTTAGCCTGACAATTATAACGCTCGCAAAATATGTATTGCGTAATTACCATAAAACAATTGAAAATCTAGGGGAAAAGGGCTCTTCCCCCCCAATAGACGATGCAGCATCAGAACCAACCATTAGCAAGAATTCGCATCAAACAACAACAACAACAAAATCATCATTATCAAAACAGGCCGCAAACAGTTTTTGCTTTTGCCAGCCCTTAAAGATAAATTGCTATCTGGTGAGATCTACTTTTCAAGTTATTCTATCGTTCGGGGTTTTAAAGGGAAGATTTAATCTAGAATCTTTGCTGCATCCCAAAAGAAATGCCGTTTATTAATGACAGCTATAACAGGTCATCACTGAAGACATACAAGAAAACAAATCAGACAACAGTCTCTAAGCACCTATTCATTCTCGTTCGCTTCATTCTGAGCAAATATTAAACAGAATATACTTCATATGGAAAAAAAAAAACATTCTTTTCATTACCCAACTGTCATTAATTAATATTATTAAATATTAAGACCGATGCTCTTTAATTCATCGTAGGGGGGACATCATGTTTACATCTCCTGACAATAGAGTTACAAACAACCGTCGTGCGCGTCATAGTTGTGCATAACGGTACCAACTGCGCGTCATAGTTGTGCATAACGGTACCAACTGCGCATCATAGTTGTGCATAACGGTACCAACTGCGCGTCATAGTTGTGCATAACGGTACCAACTGCGCGTCATAGTTGTGCATAACGGTACCAACTGCGCGTCATGGTTTTGAGAGATAGTTATAAGCCCATTTGAATTTGTAAAAAAAAATATAGATGTAAGACGATATTTCTCGATGTATCCTCATTACAATATCTAATTGTTGTTGTTTTTTTTTAATGGTCTGATCATTTGTAGTTAGTAGTCCTAGCGTTCAAATCGGATCGTAAATAGCTATAATTCATGTTAAAAACGCTATTCGACTTTAGCGGTGTTTAATTTTAATAATAATAATAAAAAAAATAATAAATTCAAATTCCTGAAACGTGATACGTATTAATTTATCCACATCTAATGCGGGATGGCAGGCGAGATGCACATCGAGCTGTCGGATTGTCCGATTTATTTCCCCCAGCCCGTCACACGATCCGGCGAGCACGAGAAATTAGTTGGTTATTAGTGTCCCTTCTGATCGATTTAAAATATCCAATAAATTCCCGTTTAAATAACATGTTCGCCGCGCGTGAAATGTAGGATTTCCAACGAGGCGAAGAGGTGCAGACAATCGAAGAAATAGAATTAATTATTAAGGAATTTATCGTCCGTAATAAATATCTCGGGACAGTTTGGCCCTTTAAAAAAAAAGCCTCCAATGTTAGGCTTCCTATCTCTACACCGCAAATACGTAATAATAATAATAATAATAATAATAATAATAATAAAATAATAATAATAATAATAATAAGTCCGAAGAAGCCATTTCGGCTTCTCTTCTGTCAGAGTCAGACTCTTGTGTTTACCATTCCGCTTGTATATTTTTATTTCTAAAAAAAAAACAGAAAAAGGGTCTGTGTATCCGCCAGATTTTACGACATCTGCTGGACAGATTTACGCTCGGTCCTAAACGGCTCTGTACGTGTAACGCACTACTCCGGGTTAGAAAAACCATCTTTATTCCATCGTTAAAGATGAGGAAACAACATCTTCACGTGTCACTCGGTGTAGCGTAGCCGGCAGACACCAAACAAAGATGGCGGTCATAAAAATGGCATAAAAAAAGAGTTTTCCAGAAGAGAGGAACAACAGGCACCAGTAAATAATTTAAAAGTCCACGGGAGAATAATGATGAAAATGTTAAATCCAGAAATGATAGGGGGGTTCTTTCTGTTTTCATTATTTTAAAATTCTTATCAGAGTATATTGTGGCAATTCTTTAATATTATCGCGTCACCAACAGTTCTTGGGGTTGTAAATTTACCTGGTGAAAATTCTCGACGCTAAAAGAGGTAATTTTAAAAAAAAGGGGGGGTTAACTTTCTTACATGTATCTATGCAGTACGTATAGTGCGGGTTATCGGTATTCCACAGGTCCGGGTCTCTCGACTGGTCCAGCTGCAGCTGCTGGAACCCGATCGTTGAGTTGTGGTACACAGCTCAGAGCGATCACTCTAGTCCAGAGAATAGTTCCGTCTCTTTTTTTTTCTAAATTTTATTTAAACCAGTAATGTTCTGATTAATTAATCGTTACTTGGAGTCTTTCCAGCTGCACAACAAACATGGAGAAAATGCGACAAATATATATATATATGTGTGTGTATATTTTGTTTTCGATTTCTAATAGAATTCTTCTCCAGCTTCGCACAGACTAAGGGTGCCAACGTGAAGCATGGGGAGAGAACTGTGGTGAATCAGATCGATGAATAGTCTCACGACAAGAAGTAAGTGAGACAGCGAGGTGTGAGACCAATGAGACAGTGTCGTGGACCCACAGATCTGAAATCTAACATTTTTACTTTGAAGGAGCACCTCCGTATCTGGTCTGAAGCGAAGCCAGATTTATGGGTATAAGAAGGTGGGCGGCGACGTAGCCGACATTAGCTGTGCAGTAAAATCTGGGAGTCGTCCGTAGGTACGTGGTACACGACGGAAAATTACGTACAATAGACCATTTGCTAAAATAGGAAAACAGCACGATCCAAGTTGTCTCCCTTCCTTTATAGAAAGTTATCTAAGTATACTATTCAAAATGTTGCACAGCTAAAGCGCTCATTTATATTTCGGTCCGTAAATCGCCTTTTAGCATACTACTCTTGATCTACATTTAGCGTTGGTTGAAAAAAAACACACAAAATTAACCAAAAAGAACAACAATAACATAATGTTATCCTTCGGCCAGCAGGTAAATCAACCAATGACAATAATCTACACTAATCTCACTGAGTCAACGTCTAGAGAAGTGGACCGCAAAGAGGAGAATCTACGAAAAGAAGCTTTGAACGATCAACGCTATCCTGCTAGCTCTTTTGACCCCAAACCCCTCGTTTCTCCCAGTCGCGGTAAGTATAATCAGAAAGAATCTTCTTAAAAGCTCTTTAGTGAACAATGAACATCCACCGATCACAATACGAACCGGCAATCACCTCGGATGTATTTCGCTGGATCGACAATCCCCCCGGTCCAGTCAATTCGGACTAATTTTCCAGAGAGCTTCAGCGTTTGGCGAATCAATAATGGCGGCTGAGTTCTTAAAGGAACTACTGAAGTAAAGATAACTCTTCACAGAACGGACAGAAGGGGGGGGGGAGAAGAAATAAACCGGGGAAAGTATCTCTGAAGCCAACACAATGAAATAAATTCATAATAATTTATTTGGAAAACCGTGGTATTAACAGAAACGAACTTTAAGTTGGTTCGGGTGAATTATCAAAACGTTTATTGCGTGTAATTATTAATTTGAAAAATAATAAAATGGTAAAGTTAACATTTGTGTTTCAGATATTAGAATTAAAATATAAAGAAAAGAATTTGCAAAAGAATTACACCTATTTTTTTTTTTTAAATATTTTTTATTGGTTTATTAGAAAAGTGAACTAACACGTCCTCCTCCCGTCTTAGCTACATCCTATCGGAATTTCCTAGTCTTCTCCTCCTCTTTTAAAGATTTCAGCAGCTTTAGCTGCTGTAACAATAAAAAGAGGAGTTAATAAAGTAAATCAAACCTAAAACTTGCGTTTGGTGACTGTATATGTTTCGCTTCTTCAAAGCAATTTTGAGCGGATGTATAAAGTCGTCGCCTTCATTTTAATTTCTAAGCAATAAAGGATCATGACACAACAGGGGAAATTATATGTTTGCCCTTTATTGGTATTTACTGCGGACCGGTGGACGGTGTTTTATAGAAGGCACGGAGACACTTTAACAAAAACGACAAATTTGGCGCTCGAAGCGCCGTCTGTCTGTACCTAGCGGCAGATCTCGCCAGAACTCGGGTTGCCCGCTCGCACTCCACGAGCACGCCTGCGCGCGCGCCACCTATCCACCGCGCCGTGTTGCCTAATCTCGAACCTCGGCGCAACCATCCACGTCGCTAAACGCCGTGAGCAGCCGGGGCGCTGGTCTCTCTCTCTCTGTCTTGATTGCAGTCGACGGCGCTGACTGTCAACAACTGAGGCTCGAGAGAACGGTCGCCGCCAGCCCTCGATTGCGCTGGCAAATATTTGCAAGAAATATCCTGATCTCGTCGAAGCCCCGGGTATTTCCCCCTACTAGAATTTTCTTGTTATTCCTGTGTAGTTAAAGCGCCTCTCCCCCTGTATGAAAGTGTTGCTGCTTTTGAGGAAATTGGTTGGGGGGATAAGAAAGTAAACTCTAATTTAACTTTTACCTTATTTCTATTCACTTTGCATATGTACCCGGATATTTTCAAAACCCTTTAGAATGTTCAGCACCCTAATTCAGTCCAGGGAAAGAGGAAAAATACTTGTCCGAGGAAAATCCAAGGAAAACTGACGAATGGATGATATCTATTTCGCTGGGCTTTACTTTCTTGGCAAATCCTTATGTGTTTCTGATTCCTCCGCATGTCAGGGCACCCTTCCAACATTCCTGGAAATTAAATTCGGCCTTAAAAGGTTTTAAAGTTCTCGGTAGATCGTGCACCTTCATCTAGCAGATTTAGACGGGATCTGTTCGCTTCTGTTTCTTTTACAAGTAAAAGGTAACCACTGCTGGAATTCTTATTATTTTTTTTTTTTTAAATACCGTACAGTGGTCAGATTTGTTCGCTCCATAATTCACTTTATTGTTGGTTTTCAAGAACAGTTACAATTATTTTGATAAGACAACATTTGTTGTTATCATTTTTTAAAGCGATGGCCGTTCGGGATCTGAAACAAAAATGTCCGCCAGCGGATAAGGAAGCGGACAACCAAAGAAACGGAAGCTGACGTAGTTGCTGTGCCCAGGTAGAATGTCGTTTCCCGAGAAATGTACAGTACGTGGGTTAGAAAGCTGAGCATTAGTCTATGTAATAGTAGCCGCTAATGAGGATGGAGATGGTCACGGGGGAGCCTAATTATCACCTGTCCATTCTAATTTAAACAAAGAAAATTTATAATAAACTGACAAAATTTAAAAGTATCCGAAAGTCGCCAATCGAATACGAATTCTAGATACAGACTCACGCTCCACTGACTACCGACCCGTGTTTGAATTAGTTTATATTGGTGGAAAAAGAAATAATTCTGAGAAAAATGCCAATGGCAGCTTTGTTTTATTATTACCGATTCGCTGATTGTTCCTTATCGGCGTCATCTCCTCTTGTCTTCGACGGCTGGTGACGTAGAAAAGTTGTCGCCCTTACTCGCCTAACGCCGTTCTCTCCCAACATGGCGCTGGTCGCGAGTCTGAAGTCCAAGGTCGGAGCCGGCGCTAGCCCGCGGCGAAAATTAAAACTACCCGCCGAGCTTTTAATTGGAAATAATCGTAGTTTATCAGGTTTTACCTGAATGGCTTCTTTGGTTAGTTGGAAACGAGTTGGTGGAAGGCACGAGTGTAAAGAGGACGGCTACGGACTGCGTCCTGCAGAGCCTCAGACATCGACATAATGGAGACAAGAAAGAAAAACAGTCGCAATCTTGCGATTGTATGAACCAATTAAGATCCTGGAAAATAATTCTGTTTCACACATTACTATTTAATTATTGTTGTTCGCTCCCGTTGTGTGGACACGCGAGAGAGAGAGAGAGAGAGAGAGAGAGAGAGAGAGAGAGAGAGAGAGAGAGAGAGAGAGAGAGAGAGAGAGATGGAGATGGAGATGGAGATGGAGAGATTAATTGGAAATATAGAAATAAAAACGCGGTTTACTTCAAGATACCGACAGCCGATCTATTCACCTGGAGCTTGCAATGCAATAATCACATCAGGTGTTGAGCAGTCGCGTCGGATCGAATGAACTGTGAAAAGATAGAGAAGACGTAGAAGTGTAGATGTGTTTTTTTTTTTGATGCAGGAGACTCAATTCTTGTCGCGCCATTTGCATTCACTAGAAACTTAAATATCCTTAACAACTCTCCAATGGAAATCCCATATACAAATCATTTTATTCACTAAGATCGAACTATCTTGGTTTCTCTCCAGTCCGGTCCGAATGAGCTTTTTCCGGATACTCCGATTTCTTCCCGCTATCAATTAAGAGAGTTCTTGTAAGTTCTTCACCCGCTGAAGTCAGCGATATTCCACACTTGCCTGTAGGCAGTCGCAGGGCACATCAAACGGGATTCGACCTGCTTCTTGCACGCAGAAATATTATTCAATCAGTTCTGCGAGCACGGAAAAACTATTAACATCTGCCGACTGCTGGTGATATACATACCACTAAGTTCGCCCATATTTCTGGTAGCCAACAATAATGGTGAAGAAAAAGAATTTTAAAAAAAATCAATTTCCTCACCTTTAATGACTGCAATGAAAGTATTTATTTATGTTGTCAGAATTTCAAAAAACAGTTTCTAATATTAAGTCTTAAATTTGCAATAGAAAATTTGTTTATAATTATGTTTTCCCCGCAACAGCCGTATTTAATACTCAGAGAAAAATGAATGTCTCCAAAATCAGGGTCTCGTTCACCTTTACCTGTAAAAGGGCGAAGTCGGTTCGCCCTTCTGCAGTCCTCCCAAAAGATCCGTAAGTTTGGGTGTATCATCCATACCACACCACTCAGCTGTGCCTTCTCCGTTTGTTTTGATGGAGAATCCAGTGATGGTGGATTTGGATTTTGAAAGTAATTTTCCTTTTTTTTTTGCATCTGATATAGTGGCGATTTCCCGGTCGGACTCGTGGCCCTTAGTGTCTTCTCGCGCCCAGCGTTACGATGTGCGCTGCACCGAGCCACCCTTGTCGGTCAGGGGGACAGAACTGCACGCGCTAAAACTGGGTATTATCCAATACAGACGATTCAAAGACGGCCCTGTGCCGCTACGAAGCCAGCCTATAATAGGTAGGGATGAAGAGGGTTAAGAGTCACTCCGCATAGTACTTGTTCAGCTGGCGCCTGATAAATACAAAGCACCATTCCTGACCACTGTTTGTCCTAGAGCAGCTTAAGGGCTAGTGTTTTGCTATATTCATTAGTCGATCGCCCAGATTCTTCCCGAATTTGGGTCGTCATTGTTTCAAACTCTGTTTTTTTATCCATTCTACAGAAAAAAGGCTGACAGCGAGAACCGATAAAAGCGAAAATAGATTATTGATAAAACAAAATTAAAAATTAATAAATGCATATATTGAACAAATCATCATTAAAATGTTTTTGCACAGGAAATATGCAGCAAATTAGATCAGATACAAAAGTTTCTAGAAGTTAAGAAACAAACAAAAAAGGACAGAAACGATTTCAAAAATGTTGTTTTGTTCACCAAATAATGAAAACAAACGTTTTCGTGTAATACAACTTCTATCTAAGAAATATGTAAATTACAAATAATTTTTTTAGAAGTTTACAGGAAAACAAGCAAAACCGTAGTCAATAGGAGGATATGGCGCCCCCTGACGGTAATACCTGACTCACAGCGATTTTGCATGCTGTTTATAATTTTATCAAAAAGAGTGGTGGGAAATAAATTCTATTGTCTTATCAGAGAATTTGCAGTTAATGGAGTGATCTTACAGAAACATCTTTCTAGAGAATTCCAAGCTTTCTAAATAGAATTTATCTCAGGCGAACGAGACGGCAATAACATACGGGTAATGGCTTCGTCTCGAAGATATTGGTCAATACACGTGCCCTATGTAGACGAGCGTTATTGCCCAATAAATTAAAGTTTTCCGATTGTATCTGCCTGCGTATGGTCTGGCATAGATCTAGAATTTCGTCTCTATATCTCATTGCCGTCAGGGTACATCCATGGAACATGCGGTTTGGTACGTTTATCCTATGGAATTCCAGTCCGGATCACCTCACGTCCATCGCCGTAGTGATCCCTTTCCACGATGTTTGTGGGCTGGCTGCGTTATAGGTTCCCGTCGAATGAGTGCGTCCCCTGAGTTGCAGTGAAGGCTAAATCTTAACACAGCAGTACAGCGACCTTAGGTCCAATTATTAAATGTCTAAGCGACCTGCTTCGATGAGCCAAAGGTGCCACCTAGCGATCACATGGTAGGGTTGTGACCCGTCGACTTCGTAACTATTAGACATTAATTCCATGCACTTGAAATTCTCTCTACAGCCGAAAAGGCACACTTACATTCCCATTTAACCATTCCGTCAGCTGAGTTTCTAATGGTTGGTCTCCATCCTATTAAAATCGCTCCCTCTTAGAAAATTTTGGCAAAAAGTACGGCTACCGTTTGTATCCATGCTCTTCAAAACAAATTCCACTTTTCTCATGTTTCCAATAGAACTCATTTACGTACATATTCCTTTAATAAAAGTTGTTGGTAGAAGAGGAGTTTGCGGTAACATTTAGTGGAAAAAAACTTTAACCATTTTTTGGAATAATTTCATTTTTTTTACTGCTTAACTTTTGAAAACCGGTGTAAATGAGCAATAAAAGTTTAGACATATCCGACGCCAGAGAACTAATTCAAAGCCACCGGGACTATTTTTAACATGGCTGCTACTGGCTTTGAAAATCATATAGAAGTCTAAAGTAATTTATTACTATTTTCATTTTATGAAACGAGATTTAGACCTTAGACAGTAATTGTCCAAAAGGAGGAAAAAAAAATTAGATAGCAGCCAAGGTATAGAGATACTGTATCTTATAAAATAATGCGTTAATTAATTCCAGTAATTATATCTGGTAATTCTGTCACCAGAGAAACGGAGAGCAAAGGTCGCTATCATGGCATCTGGTGGCGAGAAAGTCGTGTCCAAGTTTTGAGGTCAAAGGGAAACCCTGTTAACCCACTACCATTCTCCTGGAACGGATGTCGTTCGTGTTCTCGTCGTTTTGTTAGATTCTGAGACCAGCACCAAGAAAACGTGTAAAATGTATCGCTCTCGAGTGGAATTGAGTTTTTTTTGAAAACGACATAGAAGACAACTAAAAGTTGGAAATTCTCATAGGTTCGGTAGAAATAACCTCCAGGTTATCTCCTAAGAAGCGAATGGAATCACGCGCAAAGTTTCGCTTTGGTAAACAAGCCGGAGTCCGGACCACACGAGCTGACTCTATGAGGAAGATCACGTCAACCCTTTGTGTGAACCGGCGAGAGAGTTACACGGGATTCTCTTCTCGCTTCCGCCGAAGAAACGATATTTAATACCAGACGAAGGGTTTTAAAGACACGCGCCTCTCTCTCCCGCTTTTCTTGGTAAACTGGAGAAATGGTTAAAATCTGTGACTTGATATCTTGTTTTCTATCTCTCAAGATTTTAACTAAAATTTGACAACATCGATGTCTGCCAATGGCGTGTATCTGACGTCACCATCGATGTCTGCCAATGGCGGGTGTCTGACGTCACCATCGATGTCTGCCAATGGCGTGTGTCTCACGTCATCATCGATGTCTGCCAATGGCGTGTGTGTCACGTCACCATCGATGTCTGCCAATGGCGTGTGTCTCACGTCACCATCGATGTCTGCCAATGGCGTGTGTGTCACGTCACCATCGATGTCTGCTAATGGCGTGTGTCTCACGTCATCATCGATGTCTGCCAATGGCGTGTGTCTGATGTCACCATCGATGTCTGCCAATGGGGTGTGTCTCACGTCACCATCGATGTCTGCCAATGGCGTGTGTGTCACGTCACCATCGATGTCTGCCAATGGCGGGTGTCTGACGTCACCATCGATGTCTGCCAATGGCGTGTGTCTGATGTCACCATCGATGTCTGCCAATGGGGTGTGACTGACGTCACCATAGATGTCTGCCAATGGGGTGTGACTGACGTCACCATCGATGTCTGCCAATGGCGTGTGTCTGACGTCACCAATAGTGTCTACCACTTTCCTATGGTCTGCCTTTGTTCCTAAGTGGAAAGGATGTCAAGGACGATTACGGTCATATCGACTTTGTGTGACAGAGAAATAAGTCTGGTTTTGTATTTATTTTTATATACAAATTTCATAATCTATGATCAGCAACTTTAGCATGGAAACCGAAACGATGAGTATTAAATATACTAGGATATTATGGTTTGTAGAGATCATGAAAACACCAAGATTTTTAACCGCTGTTTAGAATGATGGAGTAAATATGTTCGTACATAGAAATGGACTAAAGGTTATAGGAAATAGACTCCAGTTCCCCCTCCGGAAAAACTTGTGGTTATTAATAAAAAAAATAAGTGAAAGAACAGTTCATTTTGAGAAACGCGTTTTGAAATTGTTTTTCTGGTATGTACACAGTACTGAAAGTAATTACGGTAACACACTCAGAGTATGCACAAGTGATGAGTAGCCGGAGCTGAGAGAGGTAGATAACACATAAACAATACATCACTAGAGAAACAACAGAAAGCAAAATAAATACGTTGTACAGTACATTAGTGGCTGGCATATGAGCCATCTGCATTATACAGAACGTGGCACCTTTTCCTGCTCCCTCACAGCTTATCGGTGTATGACTGGGGGGATGGATGTTGGTCCAAGTACCCTGTAGCACTTCGCACGACAACCAATCAAAGAGCTACTATCTCAAAAAGTATGTATAATGTGAAAGCTTGATGGTGATTGGCTCCTCGAAACCGACTGGTAATAATCGCATTACTTTTATGTTAAGGTTTAAAAGAATTACGTTTCTAATAATTTCTTTAGGGGAATCAAAGAGCATCTTTACTGTCTATCATATTAGATGTCATGTGCACAGCACGTAAAGTCGGTCTTTCTGTTCCGTAGGCCATTCGTCCAATGTAACTGACTATTACAAGCATGCAATCTATTTTATGGAACACGCAGCAGTTATAAAAGAGGGACATACGTCAGCAGCTTATATCTGCTCTGGCTAGCCACTATTTTATTATCAACGGATGTCAACTAATATTTAAAATGAACAGTAAAGTTTATCGTTAGTTGGCATTTACTGAAGAAGAAGAACCTGATAATGTACGCACAGTTTTAGCTTAAATCACTACTATTCACGATTTGATTTGAATGCTAATTTTGCTTAACCCAAATTAATACTTCAAATAAAATAATTCCATATTCTTATAACGACACTTCGCAGAAAGCCTTTTGTTGTTGTTGTTGTTGTTATTTTAATCTTTTCTGAGGAGAAGGAAGGAAAAGTTGACACCATAGTACATAGATCGGTATTATCTAGCACAACTATGACGCACAACTATAGTGCGTGCAAAGCCTTTCTTTGTTTTCTTTCACTAGAGAGCTAAGTCGAGGCCCATGCGTCCTAAAAAAGAAACACTATAAAGTCTACATTTACTTACCTTCTCATGAAATTACCAGGTTATTGTTTCACAAAATGTCTCCAGTTACGGATTAAATAGTATTTCATGGAGTAAATAGTCTTTTTATTAGCGAGCCTCACTCAGTATTCAATGTACAGTGGAACCTACTTCATCCAGGAATCCGGGTATCGGAACAGCTCACTCCGCGGAAAAGTCGTTGCTGCTCTCCCACGACCGATTATCCAGAACCACCCCCCCCCGTCCATCACTCGGGATCTCGCCGCCATAGTTTCCGGTGTCAGGGTAAAAACTGTGATCTGGTATAAAATGCACCAATCGATAATATTCCGCCAGCGCCACGCGCTTCGTCCGATCGACGGACATTTGCCACGAGAATGAGACAGTCGGAGTTGGCGAATGACCGGAGGAGATCGGCATGGGAACCTAGAGCGAAAGGAACACGTGGCGGCATATTATTGATTGGTGTATTTTTCACCAGATCGAAGTTTCGGAATTTTCTCGATTATTTCGCAGTGATATCCGATAATGGCTTACTACATAGAATAATAATTTTGTTTATATATATATATAGTACGCTTATGGAGAGGTGAATGCCTGTTGTTTACTACCCATTATTGGAGGGACGAACCCACGTGATACCCGTTAACCGGAAACAGAGTCTGTCCGGAACCCTGGGTAAGACTGCCTCGAGCGAAAACCTGGAGTGGAGAGAAAAGAAACAGTCAGAGGATTCATCTGATTAATGGATTACCTGCTCGTTAATTTGTCACTATGATACACGTCTTGTAAAGATGCCCAGACAAGTGTCGTTAGAAACACATGCAAGAGCTACTGAGTCTTCGAGAAACTATAGAGTACAAACGGTATAGCGCGCATCCTGTGAAATGTGCGCGCCAATTAAACTGTGTACTTTCTTCGAGCTATTAGTGGAAAGTACAAGAGCGAACAGGTACCAACCGGTAAAGACATCGTTGCTGAATTCAGCCGAAAGGCGAGAATCTTGTGGATTTGTGTTAAGCGTGCGAAATTTCTTAAACTGTGGTAACGAGATGTCTAGAGAAAAGTTGTGCGGATAGACAATGCCACAGCTATAATAAGAGGTGCAACAACAACTATTATTTATGGACAAGGTTGGCGACAGGCCCGGATTACGTTTAACAACCGTGGCCCATCTTCTATTTATAATAAGTATATATTTGTTAATAATGTAAGGCACAGACGATGTATGCTATATAGCCGAAATACGCCGGAAGCAGGTATAACGTTAAAATGCGTGCACGCTAGATGGCGCTGCATTTTTCATAACAAAGTCGATCTGTGCTATATAGTAGAAACACGTGAGGGCTTCAGACCAATTACAGTCTAAATGGCGCTGCCTTCTTCGTAACAAAGTCCACGAAAGTAGTGATTCTGAAGCCATTCTGTTTGTTTTAAGGAAGACCTAAGAGCACGCTAGACGGCGCTGCCTACTTCCTGAAAAAGAACAAGAAAAAAATGCTGGTTAATTCAATACAAAACGGCTAATAAAAGAAAAGGTCTAAAGCGTATTTATCCATCCGATCGGGTTAACTGTGTGGATAGAAATTCTCCTGCTATCTCGACTTTAAAACGCCGATTGATTCGGCCAGCGCAGTCCTCTGCTGCCCGAGAGCGTAGCCTAGAGGAAAGTTTAGTTAACAGTTCTATCCTAGCTAAATACACCTAATGAGTGTATTCAATTAAGCGCGTGCCAACATTCCGGAAGCGCTGCAGTAAGCAACGACCGCGGAGAGATGTCCGACCGGAAGGAAACTCCAAGCGCATGCCAGACCCGGACCGGAAATGAACGCGAGACCACATTAGGTGCCGGATAAACGCCTCGCTTCCTTTCTCTTAAACAGGAAAAGAAATAAATAAACAAACACGAAACAGCAGCAACAACAACAACAACAAAACAACACAAAACAGAAGTGATAATAAAGGTGGCGAATGTGTTTTGTCTAAGTTGAAACCCAGACACCAGGGGCCGGAGTACTGGAGTGGATGTAGATACTTGCAAACCGTCATCAATCTTTCTGAAACAAAAAGTAAAAACGGAACAACCTGTCAGCTCCGTCTCGGAGGCAGGCCAACAGGTGTGTACACATTCACGCCCCCACCGCCCGCGGCCTCGGCTAAGACGAACAGGTGCTTGCTCCTCCGTGGCGATTTTAAAAAACGTCATTAGTTGCTTTCCGTCCATCCAGAATAAACGGTGAAGTTCCTCGCGTTTTCGGAACCACATTTTAAGACAGTAATACGGCTGCTTTTGCCGGCAGTGGAAACGAACAAACAGAAATGCGAGGCCCCAGTTTAACCGACTCACAAGCACCCAGACCAACCGACGAAATTTCTCTTTATTTCTTCATCAAGAAAAAAAAAACGTAATGATTTCCATCGCCTCTCATACACGACGAGAGTCTCAGACAGCCAGCAGCTTTTAGGACCACTACTTCAGTTCGCAAAGGTAAGCCATCCGCGTTAAATTAAAAACAAAGACGCGATTTACTTCTGTCTTCGATTAATCTTAGCGGGGGGTACAGGGCCACCTATCGCTTCCGGTTCAAACTACGTTACTGGGCGAGCACGGGCAGGAAAGTTAAATAATGCCAGTATACACAAGCAGCCGCCTCCTATCACCTTATCAGTAGAGACCGAACTCTAACTCAGCAACCATAATCGCTGTTCAAGATCAGCCTGACCACTTTAAACAATCGAAAAACAGATGCGTTTACTGCAAATTAGCTTCGTATTGTAAGAACAGAGCACCTGTCCTCAGCACCCATCTTTTACTTCAATAAAATCTCGGATATTCTAAAACCGTCCCCTTTGTTTTCTTGTCCGACTCCTCGCCTCTCCTCGGCAGACTCGGCCCTCTGGCGGACGCCTTTCTCCTAAAGACGAACGAAATAACAACATTAGACCGAGCGGTCACGTGGTTTTGTCGTTCTCTTTATATTTAATATTTAAAAAAACAAAAAACAAAACAAAACACATGTGGGTGGGTGTTTGCCCGGACAGACGTTCATCATCCCTGATGACGGAGAGAGAGAGAGAGGTGAGAGAGAATGACGTCAGTAGAGAGAGAGAGGTGAGAGAGATGACGTCAGTAGGGAGAGAGAGATGGAGAGAGAATTACGTCAGTAGAGAGAGAGAGAGAGGTGAGAGAGATGACGTCAGTAGAGAGGGAGAGATGGAGAGAGAATTACGTCAGTAGAGAGAGAGAGGTGAGAGATATGACGTCAGTAGAGAGAGAGGTGAGAGATATGACGTCAGTAGAGAGAGAGATGGAGGGAGAATTACGTCAGTAGAGAGAGAGAGGTGAGAGAGATGACGTCAGTAGAGAGAGAGAGGTGAAAGAGATGACGTCAGTAGAGAGAGAGATGGAGAGAGAATTACGTCAGTAGAGAGAGAGAGGTGAGAGAGATGACGTCAGTAGAGAGAGAGATGGAGAGAGAATTACGTCAGTAGAGAGAGAGGTGAGAGATATGACGTCAGTAGAGAGAGAGATGGGAAGAGAGAGAGGTGAGTGAGATGACGTCAGTAGAGAGAGAGATGGAGAGAGAGATAGGAAGAGAGAGAGGTGAGTGAGATGACGTCAGTAGGGAGAGAGATGGAGAGAGAATTAAGTCAGTAGAGAGAGAGAGAGGTGAGAGATATGACGTCAGTAGAGAGAGAGAGATGGAGAGAGAATTACGTCAGTAGAGAGAGAGGTGAGAGAGATGACGTCAGTAGAGAGAGAGAGGTGAGAGAGATGACGTCAGTAGAGAGAGAGAGATGGAGAGAGAATTACGTCAGTAGAGAGAGAGAGGTGAGAGAGATGACGTCAGTAGAGAGAGATGGAGAGAGAATGACGTCAGTAGAGAGAGAGAGATGGAGAGAGAATTACGTCAGTAGAGAGAGAGAGGTGAGAGAGATGACGTCAGTAGAGAGAGAGGTAAGAGAGATGACGTCAGTAGAGAGAGAGATGGAGAGAGAATTACGTCAGTAGAGAGAGAGAGGTGAGAGAGATGACGTCAGTAGGGAGTGAGAGATGGAGAGAGAATTACGTCAGTAGAGAGAGAGATGGAGAGAGAATTACGTCAGTAGAGAGAGAGAGGTGAGAGAGATGACGTCAGTAGAGAGAGAGAGGTGAGAGAGATGACGTCAGTATACAGAGAGAGAGAGAGTAATCGGGTCTGAAACAACTCTCACCCGAGGGAGTGTCTCCGGGTCCCCCCGACCAATGACGCTAGCGGCTGCTGAGAGATCGCTCTCTAACATCCGACGAGTAAATCTCCGTGCTCAGGCGTCGGCAACTTCTGCGAAAGCCATTTATCCGACTTCGGCGTATTATTTGGCAGTTTGCGCCCTCGTCCTGGTGGGTCTGTCTGTCTGTTTGTCTGGCCGTCGGTAATGCACGGTTTGTGTTCCATCGTTTAGTTCCCCTGCGTATTTCCCCGACAACTGCTTTAACTCTTATCGAGCCTCGGTCTTCGGTGAATGCGCTTAAAAAAAAAAAAAACAGAAAAGCTTTCCAATTCGAAACACCTTTCCTCGTTGCATTCCCAGCTAATCGTCATTAAATTACTTATTTATTATTTTTTTTTTCAAAGGAAAAGTATAGCAAATTGAAAACTTTTCCACAGCTTATTACTTTGCTCCAATCAGATAAAGTATCCCTGGCGGTGAAATTATACACTAAGAATCCTCCCGGTGCCCGCTGCTAAGACAGTCAAAGGCGGAAGACGCGATGTGAATGCGGTTTTTTTTTACGAAAACTGTTCCAGGCGCCAGATCTCTATCTGCAGGAGCGAGATGGAACTTCCGTGTTAGGTCTGCGCGACGGAAAACGGACACGTAACAAACAAACAAACAAAAAAACTTCCTGAATAATCGACTGCAAATTTAGTTGAATGCGAAATTCATGAATCATAGAGAGAGAGAGAGAGAGAGAGAGAGAGAGAGAGAGAGAGAGAGAGAGAGAGAGAGAGAGAGAGAGAGAGAGAGGTGAGTGAGATGACGTCAGTAGAGAGATGGAGAGGTGAGTGAGATGACGTCAGTGGAGAGAGATGGGAGAGAGAGAGGTGAGTGAGATGACGTCAGTAGAGAGAGAGAGGGGAGAAGAGGGAGTGAATGACGTCAGTAGATAGAGATGGAGAGGTGAGTGAGATGACGTCAGTAGATAGAGATGGAGAGGTGAGTGAGATGACGTCAGTGGAGAGAGATGGGAAGAGAGAGAGGTGAGTGAGATGACGTCAGTAGAGAGAGAGATGGGAAGAGAGAGAGGTGAGTGAGATGACGTCAGTAGATAGAGATGGAGAGGTGAGTGAGATGACGTCAGTAGATAGAGATGGAGAGGTGAGTGAGATGACGTCAGTAGATAGAGATGGAGAGGTGAGTAAGATGACGTCAGTAGAGAGAGAGATGGGAAGAGAGAGAGGTGAGTGAGATTACGTCAGTAGAGAGAGAGATGGAGAGAGAGAGAGAGATGGGAAGAGAGAGAGAGAGAGAGTCTGTGAGTTTTAAAATAAAAACATACTAATACATTCATTTGCGAACTATCAAAATTTGTAAAGATTTTTTCCACAAATATAGTAAGTTATCTCCCCTTTAAAAATTCAGCTTTAATGTTTGGTGGCGTGACCCAGTATCTGAGCAACCTTAAATATGAAGCAAATGCTATACAAATTGGTTTTTTTTTATTACTCATTTATCGCTTTCATGTGAGTGATTCCTCACTATTCTGGCTTGGAAACATCGGTAGTTCATTTGTAGAAAAAATTGTGCCATTAACGATTCGACCTGTCAGATTACTTTTATATTTGAGACGATGTATTAAATAATTAAGAAAACGCTACCACAATGCAGCATTCCGGAAGTTGATATAACGGTCAACTTTAGCAGAAAGCTGCGGAAGAGTAAATGGATGGAATGTATACGCACAGTCAGTCCAGCCCGTTCGGTAGCAGCAGGCTTTCTTTCATGTTAGACATAAATCCTCAACAATGAAGTTTTTCCTAATCAGATACATCGGGACACGGAAGTTGTCGCATTTTTCAACAATAGCAAATAATTTCTTGAACCAAAACATCCTGAAATTTTAAATTATTTTTGAGATGATTTTTGATATTTCTGTTACGTTCTGGAAACTGGCAGAATTTTTCTTTCCCATTTAGAAAAATCCAAGAGTTTTTTTTTTTTAGGGATTTCTCCACAACTTCTTCACGTGTAGAAATAGCCATCCATCTGTCAGCGTCATCAAGTGCATGGAAAACGTGCGAGTGGTCGCTGCTGCTGCTGCGGGTCGGATTGATCCCAACACGTTCTGAGAGTTGTTTGGAAGTTTTGTCTTTAGTAAGAGCTGTTGGCAAAGTTACTGGCATAATTAAGAGAACTGGACAGTTTTTTTTTCTTCTTCTGAGTGACATCGAGGGAAGAACGAGTTTCGGTTGGGCTTCAGAAGAAAGCTAAGTCTGTCTTCAGTAGTACATCAGCTAAAAAAACTGAAAGAAAGTATTGCCACAAAGATATTGGACAGATCTGTTACGAGGTATTTTATGACAAAAGGGCTTCAAATCACACTCCCCAATCAAAGAGCCCAGCACTTTCCGCAATACAAAGGAGACTCTCAATTTGTAAAAAAAAAATACAGAAGTTGACAAGTAGAAGACAGGAAAAGTGTGATATTTGCAGATGGAAATTTACTTAATTTTTTCTAACTCGTGGCGCTTTGCAAGTCAGGAGAAACTCAAATCAAGTGAAGAATTTAATTAAAATAACTTCACCAACCCAGAGAATACAGAAAATGCCGATATCTAGGCCTGCTTCTCTGCTAATGGTAGAGGCAATTTGGTAATTCTACGAAAAGAATTCATTGAATAGAAATTAACATTTGAATCTTTCAAGAAAAAAGAGGATTTCGCAGAACCTGCTAAGAAACTCTGTATCCTGGTGGTAAGTGTTGGCTTCACAAGAAAAGGCGATATAGTGAAAATAGTCTTCTGGAATTTCTCTGCATTTAAATATCCAGTTGAAAACGTTGGGTAGTGATGGGGAAAATATTACGAGACGTCACCCAAGAAATAGGGGGAAATTGGCAATAGTTGTTAAGGAGGCTTTGGAAGACCTCTCGTTAACAAGACACAAGTTTAAAGAATCTCAGGTAGAATGAAAACAGTCATTAAAAACAAAGCTACGAAACCAAAAATGTGTAAAATTACTGAGTGGGTCAGGTTGACTGGCCGAAGCTGTACTTTCACATACTGGGGGGCCCCCTAAGCCTACATTTAGTGTTTCCGGAAGTCAGCTTTCGTAGCTTTGAATTGTGGGTACCTTTAATTAAGATTCGGATTACTGTCAGCACCAGGTCGGCGGCAGATTCAGAAGGTTTTGTCACCGTCGGTAACTTTATCGAACTGTTTTCTACAAAACCGGAAATGTTCGGCAACGAAACGAAGCGTTGGTATATATGTTTTTAGTCGGCTTCAGTTGCACACCGACGGCACGCACTGATGTCCTACCTAGTGACCACGATCGGTAAAATACGCCTCCTTCTGCTTATCGAATCTCAGTCCTTTTGACGGGTAGCCGTAAAACGTTTCCCTTTTCCACCGCCATATTTGTTCATAGTTTAAACACACGTAACTTCTCTGGTTCAACAGCAGAACTGAAGGTAACTGCGATGTTTCTAAAGCAACGGACAAACGCCAAGAAAGGATGCTGCCAGTTCAGACATCTTAATTATCCCCGGCTCGGGAGCTTCCTCAAGCGACCGAGAGCCACGCGGAGCATATTTGCCCAACTTTCCAACTCTTAGGAGTTACAACAAACAAACCTACTGATGTTTTATCGCGAATAAATATTAAAAAAAGGAAAACAAGTCTCAGTCGCCTGACGTTGATTGCATGGAATATCCCTGAGAAACAGTGTAACCCACTGTTTTAGAAATCGAGATCATGGCCATGATCCTATCTGGGGAGAAGTTTGCCTACTTACAATAATTAAACTATAATAAAGAAAAACAAAAAAAAAAAACAACTTGATTTGTTCTATTCATCAAGCGCCATCTCGGAGCTACAGTCTACAGTTCTGGAGCGCATTCGTGGTCCGAGACAAACTTGGGAGAAATGGAAACTCAGCAGGCGAGTACCTTAATTTTCTGCTACCAGGAACAGCGAACCTGCGAGGGAAAACCCATTCGGCCGCCATCTGGTGACAAAGAGCCCGAACAAACAGTTCCGGTTTGGGGGGTATAGAAACCGAACCAACAAATCGAACACGTAGCCCCCAACCTTAGCATTCCAGTAGACTAACCACTGGACCACCGCGTTGCCCAAATTTATTATAAAATGAAAAATTATGCGTTTTTAATTTTAAAAATATTTTGGAGTAAAGAGAATAGACACAATATAAGAAAAAAAACCAACAAATTATGAAAGGTTATATTCTAATCCGAAGTAAATATAAAAACCTCTCTTTCCGACACACGGAGTTTTCGTCCCTGATCGGTCTATGTTTAGCCGACCATTCGTGACGCTGCAAAACACGTGGGGGGGGCTGGGGTGATGCGGGTTCCTCCCCACGACAAACACTCGCCCCGTCTCTCCGCTAGGCCAGATCGCAGTCCACACCCCGACAGTGCCCGTCTCCACACAAGACCGTGGGCTGGAGGTGCTAGCCGGGCTTCCTCCAAACCGCCGGAGCCCTGACTCCGCGCCACTGACAGTCGAGATCTCGCCGGCCCGACAGACGAGACGTCTTTTCTTCTGATCTCCCCTTTGTTCCGCTTCCTGAATGGTCCTGTAACAGGGTCGTGGTTAAACGGAAAACTATTCTGGGATATGCCCTCTTCGTCTTGGAGACAGGGTATGGTTCCGACAGGTGGTTTACCACAACAGAAGCATGTGCGATTCGGTCAGATGGATTATTTACGAAGGTGGCCGAGTTAATAAAGTAGAACATTTCGTATACGAACCACCTCAACAGGCCCACTGAACAGTTAACCCTGGGTTATCATTTGGGTCGTGTGATCTTCAACTCTTTGTCAGCCTTGAGTTTGGTCTATCGCTTCGTGTGGCTTTCCGGTCTTTGAGTAGGACGTATCCTCGAAAGCTACATCACTGTCGGGTGACTTTAAATTTGAATAATGATGATAAAATCGGGTACACCCGTCACAAATATTCGCGTGATAAACTTACCAAACTCTGAGAGTACGGTGTCTCGACGGGCAGATCTGAGCGCTGGTTTTGATGTAACGAAAGTTATCAGCCTGGCAGAGGTACAGAGAGACCTGGAAGACAGCAGCAAAAACAATACTAACCGTCACGATAACCGCTACATCACCCGCACTATCTCGGTACGCTTCATCCAGAACGAATTGCAGCAGATTTGTGTAACCAAATCTTTGACCAGACTTAAAGATATTGACTAGTCCACACGCTACACGTCCAATATTTCACACATATCTGACATTAGCACACTGTAGAACGAAATTAGAGAGGAGGAAAGAGCTCATTTACGCTGGACAAGTCAGGTTCTCTTCTGTGATGGAAATAAATTCATCCGTGCTGCTGTTCTAATCTGAGATTTGTGCCACATGACCACAAAAGTGAACTGATTCGCTTTGTAACGGGTGCACTACCACGATAAGATCATAGACATATTATAACGTTTGTACAACATGACGGTAATCAATTTATCGTTAAGGGCGTTATTGCAAAAAACTCGTCATGCAAGAATAGTTGTAATTCACTCAAGAGAAAAATATCCAACGTCTTTCATAGCATGATTGCTTCCCCTAACTAAACCCCTTAAATCAACGTGTCTGGAACAAGCAGAGTAGACGCACTGGAAAAAGATCGTGTGCTGTAGGACCATTCAGGGTTTAGGTCGAGCCATGACAGAATGATGCAGTCGGATAGCAGTGGATGCTGCTGGACAGTTGGGAAAAAATACGAGACACAGGTTCACTGCAGTAGCGCAAGTCTTAGACGGCCATATTCGGTACTAAAGTCACGTGACGTCGCGGGGTTCTCCGGCGTGGATTGGAGAATCGAAAACGAGGCCCCTGTTTACTGATCGCTCCGCTCGCCCTCGTTATCGTGTCCCGGTGTTCTGAGAGCTAAATCGACTGTTAAGTTTAAGACCGGTAGTTTTGTCTTAAATCAAGCGCAATTAATTAATTATGAAATAATCAAAATACTAGAGAACCGAATCGCCATCTGTACGTTCTACCTGTGTGGCATTAAACACGAAACCCAGTAAATACCGTACAGAGGTGGCGTTCTTGGTTCGTCAGGTCGGCCAATGGACGCAAAGCGTCTGACCGGTGACCAGGACGGGGACATTTCCGGTGTAACTGATTTTTTATTATTTTTCAAATAAAAATCTAAATAAAAGCTACGAAGCCCTAATGATAAACGATTCCAACCCTACCAAGACGAGCAGCTTCCGAGATTTTGGCCATTGATGTTGAAATTTTCACGTGAAACTCGGATTTTGGAGAGAGAGAGAGAGAGAGAGTGCGATTCCATCGAGTGCAAATGCGAGTAAACACCGTAAATACGAAAGCCCCCCCCGTTTCCCACTGATCGATATTTTAGAACAGTGCTGTATCTATTGGCTTCGCCGGCCATGATTTACGACCTCGACTGAGCGACGCGTGGGCCGCACAGATCCACGAAAACTGCCGCTCAGGTCCCCGTCCGCTGTTCTTCAAGCTCCCTCTTCCGGGCTAATCGAGAGCCATTACACCTTTAAGATTGCAAATTTAATTATTTAATTAACATTAACTTAGTTTAACTGATTTTCAAAAAAGAATTAAGAACAATTGTAGCGGAAAAGTGATTATTATCATTATTATTGCCTAATTTATCACAGAAGTGTTACGGCTGTTTTTTTTTTTCTCTTTTTTTGGGAACTCGGAGAACAGGAACATAAACCTCCCCAAAAAAACCTTATTTTAAAACTCAGAAATTTTAGGGAAAAGAAGGCATATGAGCGTGACGTAAGAGCGTTTTTCCATCACCTGGCCTCATAAATTTGGTTTAAAAAGTAGGAAGCTCGGAGCGTAATCTTGTTATACCACTTCCAGTTCCAGACAGCGCGTGGATGCTAACAATAGCCTCGCGATCACTTCAGCTTCCTTATATACACTAAGGGTTGGTTTCTAACATTTGGCAGCAGTACCACTCCCCACTCTTGAGACAGCGTCGATTGCTGTGTAACAGATAGGTCCCAAGAGATTGATAGTTTTTTGTGTTTTCCTTTTCTTGAGGCTAGAAAAGGAATTTGATTTTTACCTAAAATTTAAGTTCAAGAGTTTTTCATAGCTGTCAAATTCTTCAATGTTATCAGAATACGCGTCTAGAATCTTCCTCGGTGAATCATCGGTATAAACAGACTCTCTCCCTCTGTTTTTGGTTACATTTCAACCTTTTCGCGGGTACCAGAGGATTAGCAATTGCCAAAAATGTATTACTACTGTTACTTATTTGATTGTAAAGTATTTAAATTTAGATTTTGCGGAAATCAAAGAACAAAACACGAAGACGCATTTTGTTTTGCACAGTCCGCATCACGTCAAGCGACTCATCCTTTGAGTATCTGAAGTCAAGACAAAAATCTAATAAAATGTTCTCTAAGCACCACAAAATCCAAAAGTCTTCAGAAACTGCCGTCTCTTTTTTCTCCTCTGCATCATTGATTAATTAATATTTTGTTGTTCTAAGCCACTTTTGTATTAAACCCCAGAGATATTCTTGACAATGCATTGTCGTTGATTCAAGATGGACGCATATAAAATGGATCAAAGAAAAACGATAAACAGCTGTAAAAACATGACCGGTGCGTGAAGTTTTCTTCTGGAGATTAAACTTTTATTAACCATGAAAATGGATCAACTGTATAATCAATACTAGTTTGGCGTCTAAACGATTATGATCATTTAAAACATCAGAGCGCCATATGTTCGTGCCTTTTAAATATATAATGGCCCCTCACCGATATTTCGCACGTACATTGATCTACACTCTTGAAAATGTCGAAGATACCCAAGAAGAAAACCTAATTACATACAAGTAACCCATCAGCAGAACCGTTTATCAGTTTGCAAATTCCCTGACAAGTCTCCTCGCCATACCCGCGCCCTTCCCAACATTATCCAGCGCCGAGAAGTAAACTTTGACGACATTATTCACCTTTTCCCAGGAAGAAAAACATATGGAAGATGATGCAGCGTGGGGGGAATAAAGTTCTCTCTCGAAGCTCGTTTAAGGATGCGGCCAGGAAGTTTATGCCTTTGGAAAACCATCCACTCTAACGCCCGACATTCGGTGTTCAGGTCTCTGTTTATACTTTTGCAATATTTCTGTTTTGCCTACTTCTCCATCTTTCCATAAACCTTCTTCCAATGTTCACATTTTTTTTTTTTTTTTTCTTTTTTGAATTAATCCTGGTCTTAAAGCCAGATTTTCATCTAACGTTTATACAGAAGCTTTTTGGAGCCAAGGCTTCTCTATAATTCTGATCGTATTGGCTAAATTTTTGGGGTCATCTTACACTTACGAGAATTTCTAAAACCACCATGGATTTAAAATATAATTTCTTAATGTTTCACTAAAACTACTTTTTTTTCCCTGAATGCGTATACATTGGCAGACATGCAAAATATTTACTACAGATCATGCTGATGGGTACGTCATTCGGAAGAATGAGAAGTCACCTTCCTTCCATTGCAATGTACGGGTTGGAATATTTACTTTTACATATTTTACGTGTCAATTTATGTTTGTTCCGCCACCGATCTTAAACTTGTTCTTTACAATAGATATTTTTGTAACGCGCACCTTACGCCTAAACTACTTACATGCACTTTATTATTATAAATGCACCAAAAGAATCGAGTTTTGTATGGTTCATTTTCCTTTTCCGAAATGAACCAAATTCTTTCTTTAGATTCTTTCAGTGGTGATATCTCATCTGCTCAGGAGGTATAAATAGTTAGTAAAATGTTGAGCCCCGCTAACCACTGTTAAATCCGCCTCTTTATTGTATTTTTGTCAACTAGTGTTATTTCTGGCAGTTTGAAGCCATTCTTCCGAAAATCTGCTGTTTTTCATTTTCTAAAAAAAAAAATAAAAAATGCAAGATCGAAGTGACATCGTATGTGTCGACATGTTAGGGGAGGGAGATCGCCGTGTTATTATTGTACGGGGTATTCCCCGAGAAAATTAGATTTACGAGAGACGAAGAAGACCTGTTGGAGCAGTAAGCCGCTGTGAACCATGTTAAATCATTAAACGACTGGGTGCTACTAAATGCAAATGTTCCTAAAGCAATTTATCTCGTCTCGTCAATTCTGCGCAAACAAAAAAAAAAACACACACACACAGAGAGAGAGATAAACAGTTTGAGAAGAATAATATTGCAAAATCAGAGACACATTCAGACTCGATGAAAAGCCGTTCTTTGATTCGCCTTTAATAGATGGCGCGAAAGGCGAACGCCTCCTGCACGCGAAGACGATGGCCGTTCGGCTCTCAGGACAGTGAACAGTCAAAAGCCAAACGACGAGTCTTTGAAAACCCCCTACGCGCGGTGTCCGGACAAATCTAGACTTAAAGCGGGACTTTCGCGGAATACATTACCGTCTCCGAGAACCGCTCAGCTCCAGAACTCGGCCGAAAGTCGATTACAGAATCTAGAAGCCACCAACCGCAAGGAAAAAAAAAAAAAAAAAAAAAAAAAAACAGCTGTGGGATTAAGACGACGTCTGTGCTCTTGTTCAATCCGGAAACGAGGCAGTTTTCGTAGCATTGCATTATGGGAAAAAAAAATCTTCCTCCATTACCAGCAGCGGGGAGAAACTTCACCGGATGCAGCGTATGCGTTGGACATTCGAAATAGATAAAGCAGCGATGAAGGCAGTTAAAAACAATGACGATAGATATAATAATGTGGTTAAAGGGTGCGACTTATTCAACCCTTAGTCGTAAAATGGAGGCGCCCCGTAGCCAGTATGTACACTGTTTTAATTCATGTTTCCTGTAATATTCGTGGAACTACACCTATTTGTGCACTCACTGCGCAGGACAGCAGGGGCAGATAAATCTTGCGTTGCCTAGCGACTCGGTGACGTAACAGGCTCTACAGTTACGGACCACCGTGGTTTAGAACCGCTGTAACTAATCCCACGAGGTAAACGAGAAGCGCGTAAACTAATCACTCCACTTCTTTTCGGATGATGGATAGCACCGCCGCAAAAACTCTCTTAGGATTATAGCCCTTTCCCATCCTCCGCCATAGAGGTCTAAGCACTTAGCTGGCAAGTTGATTAATATCCGTTTTTTTCTCTTTTAAAACTTTACTGGCATCTCCAGCGTTAATCTACCTGCGAGCTGGCTGAGTCAGGGGGATTTGTGTGGATTGGCCGAGAGTTACAGCTGTGGGAGACGCATTCTAGAAGAGAAAAGAAACTGATTGTTACGAAAACCAGCGTCTTTTGTTTCTTTGTTTGTCTGGTTTCTTCTTTTTTTCTTCCCTTCTTACCTCTCTCTCTCATCACACGGGGTTTTCACGGCAACAGTGCCGCATAACTCATCTACGCTGTGCGGGTGAAACCAAATTGGGTGGGGGGGGGGACAGATTCGATTTTGAAAATTTGTTGTTCTTCGCACCGACGTCGAATCCGCGAAGATCTCTGCTGGAGAATCCCACCCACCACCCCCCCCCCGGGCGACCAAAGATCGGAGTGGTTTGGGCGATACCTGATGTTAATTATTCTGAGAGAACGGTAAGATCTAACCTCGTAAAGGCGGTCTTTTGGTCTCTCGCGCCAGCCACGTGGAGGAGGAGTCGTCGCTTCCCATTAACTTACCTGAGGTTTTCAATAGAACCACCCCCGCTCTCTCGCAGCGGCCATTGTCGCCAGCGCATTATACACATCACGCGGTGCGACGTCGGGTTCTAGTCCGACCTTATGGCTCCATTTCAGGCCACAGCTTTAATTTACCGAGTAACATTAAGACCAAACGGAAACCATCCACTTAGGAAAAAATATATAAATATATATATAAAGGAAGATGCTGACGTGGACTGAACGAACTCCAATACATCGGTCTAGTAATATCTTAGATCCGTTTACTCACGCAGGTTCCAGTAAATGGAGCGCTCACCTTGGCCACGGACACTGCCCGTATAAGCAGCAATCAACGACGGCGTAACCTAGGAACTCAGCGGTGCACACGAAGGTTTACCTAACGCAGGGGCGAATCCCGTCAAAAGGAAAGCTGTTTTAGCTAATGGCGTAACCGATTTTTCTACCACTGGTTGCGCAGCGACGATCGCTGTATCGGAGGCAACGATGGAGCGCCTTCGTATATGTGTTGCTTTCTGGTATAAAGTGGCGAACCAGGAAATCGCCTGAGCTTTGTGTCTAGCCGTTATGTGCCCGGCGCATTTTATGAACCACTGAGTGGGCGGCGGTGTGACTTCAAACCGAACTCAGGCTTATCCAAAACCGCTCATTGGTCTCGCAGAATTGTGTCCTATAGCGGGCGCCCGGTCGTCGGAGACACGACACCGAAGGATTTGCACCTGAATCTTTCGCACCACAAGTACACCTTTTTTCTTTTTAATGGCAGGAAGTTGATGTCATACCGCGCAGGCGTTCGTCGGAAATTTTCGGACAGCGGAGAAACTTCACCGGGCTCTGTCGGTTTACGATGGTGCACGTTGGCGCTATTCCCACCGAGTTTCGCCGCCTGTCCTCGAAGCCACGCCATCGCATTTAAATGTCGCGACACCAATCAGCTGTTCTGTGTCGTCACACATCTTCGTGTGACGTCACGTGTTTTCGTATATATATATATATAATTACCTACTCATCACCAGAGATTGAATATCACAGAAGCGGAGAAAGTTACCACGAAAGTTTTTTTTTTCCTAAACGTTTTCCTAAAATTGACAGAGAGAGAGAGAGAGAGAGATGACGACGTCAGTACAGACAGACAGACGAGGAGAGAGAGAGAGAGAGAGAGAGATGACGACGTCAGTACAGACAGACAGAGAGAGCGAGAGAGAGAGAGAGATGACGACGTCAGTACAGACAGACAGAGAGAGAGAGAGAGCTAGAGAGAGAGATGACGACGTCAGTACAGACAGAGAGAGAGAAGACAGACAGAGAGAGAGAGAGCGAGAGCGAGAGGATGACGACGTCAGTACAGACAGACAGAGCGAGAGAGAGAGAGAGAGAGAGAGATGACGGACGTCAGTACAGACAGACAGAGAGAGAGAGAGCAGAGAAGAGATGACAGACAGACAGACGACAGCGAGAGAGAGCGAGGAGAGAGAGATGACGACGTCGTCCAGACAGACAGACAGAGAGGAGAGCGGAGAGAGAGAGAGAATGACGACGTCCGTTACCGACAGACAGCGAGAGCGAGAGAAGAGAGATGACGACGTCAGTGCTACAGACAGAAGAGAGAGAGAGAGAGAGGAGAGAGATGACGACGTAGTACAGACAGACAGGAGAGAGACGAGGAGAGAGAGAGAGAGATGACGACGTCAGTACAGACAGAGCAGACGGGAGAGAGAGAGATGACGACGTCAGTACAGACAGACAGAGAGAGAGAGAGAGAGAGATGACGACGTCAGTACAGACAGACAGACAAGAGAGAGAGATGACGACGTCAGTACAGACAGACAGAGAGAG
The DNA here is from genome assembly GCA_018389105.1 of Nautilus pompilius. Classification (NCBI taxonomy): domain Eukaryota; kingdom Metazoa; phylum Mollusca; class Cephalopoda; order Nautilida; family Nautilidae; genus Nautilus; species Nautilus pompilius. The sequence continues at coordinate 60,322 of JACATO010001130.1, read as the reverse complement.
AGAGAGAGAGAGAAGAGAGAGAGAGAGAGAGAGAGATGAACGACGTCAAGTACAGACAGACAGAGAGAGAGAGAGAGATGACGACGTCAGTACAGACAGACAGAGAGAGAGAGAGGAGAGAGAGAGATCGAAGCGGTTCTGTTGTCACTGGAATGTCTGCTCTTCTGGTCACGGCTGAAGATAAGAGTTTTCCTTCCGGAATCTTCCAGAGGCAGCTTTGGCCGGGATATGAACAGCCGCTAAGGGTTTACGTCGGAAAAGAGAGCTTCCGTCTCTCGAGCATTAATGGCTTTCTAAAGAGATTATAAAGTCGCTTTAAAAGAGAAAACTCGCCTCGATGTTCGTTCTGATGGACGCGCCGAGAGTCAGACGAAGATATCGGCCAGCACACGCGGGCGAACCACGCAAACCTCCAGAAGGAGAAGAATAAAACCAGGAACATTTCAGAAGTTGACTCTTAGCCCTCTCTCCACGTCATTCGAATGGTAACTGAGATCGATGTCTCGAAAAACTGACTGAAGCGTGGGAACTGTCATCGCGAAGATACAGTCGCAGGAGGGTTAGGAATGGGGGGGGCGGGGTGCGAGAACGTCGCCGGAGCAGCAACATCGGCGATTAATTAAATTCGCCGCCGCCAGGGGGCGGGCGACGACGAAGAGAAGCTGCCGCCGACCGTCCGATGTCATCCGCTTAGGAAAAGGCGTCGTCAGGTATCGAGATTTATGTCGCCCTCTTCGAGCCTCGCCTTATTGTCGCCGAGATAATCCCGACCGGCACACGCTCAGCTGACGATACTTCTATGCCCGCCTCAGTAGCCGGGCGGGAATACTATGACTCCAGCCATAAACAAAACAGTCGCTTTTCGGACTTCAGAAGGAAGAGCGGAGCGCGTGCGCAGTTCGCCGCCTCCGGTCAGGTTCCGGGTCCGCGAGTGCGGCCGTAAAGTGGGCGGGGGAGAGAATTTACAACTTTGAAGTCCTTTAAGCGGCAGTAAAACCAGACCGTTAATTTTCCTAAACCACGCGAGGAGGAAAGAGAGTCGAAGCCATCATCACGGGTGTGTGCACACGCTACGGAGTAAACAAAGGGCATTTCATACGGTTGCCATGGTACCAACAGAAAAGAAAAGAAAAAAACCCGCCGTCCGAGTGGAACCTGCCTACGTTTTAAAGGCTGACTCTTTACGACAACCGACCTGTGTTTACCTGTAACAGTCTTCCTTCCCGCGTTGATCAACGACTTCCTCTAAATAGCCGTGAGACCGGCGTGTTGTGTTCAGGAATTCTCTCCTCCAAGAAGCGAGGCGTAAGAAGTTGCCGCGCGACACCGACGTTCTGAGATACGGTAGCGTGACAGCTCCACAGACCGGTGTGAACGTCTCCCTCTATCGGTCATCGATTCCTCCTGCTCGAGTTGCCGAAAAACCGGTATTTTAATATTTTCTGTGGATTGATAACGGGTTTAACGTTTGAACTTCAATTGTAAAGACCAGAAATCAAAACTAACACCGGCTTCGATCTCTTTTTTTTATTGTAAATCGAGGAGCTCACAGCCGACATCAGATGTCGCCGGACCTCTCATCGCGGACATCTCACCCGCGACTGGTCGCTGTCACCTTGAAGTGCTCCATTACCCCGGCCTCGCCTCGAACGGCTTCTGTCCTGGGGTGACGCGTACTCGGTGCGCTCAGATGTTTTAACAGTAGCTCCCGATTCTTCCTCTTTCGCATCGATAAACTCAAAATAAATAGAGGTATTTACCAGCCGATAAAGAGCCGTTGAGTCCTTCCAGCTGTCCGAGAATTTCCTCACCGATGTTTACATAATGGCGAAGCATCTACAACGGCCTGCCTGACCATTGGCAAACATCGGTGTTGTGTTTACTGTATCGTTGACTATAATACCTAGTCTCTTTCTGAATAATTTCTTTTTATGTCAGTTGAGACGCGGCCTTCCTTATCTTTAAGTTTATTAATGGTTTTCCTTTCTGCCTTAGCTTTTTCTAAGCCACAGAAAGACCTTCTACAAGCCTCGCCATTCTTGGCCGGTACTCGGGGCCCTAATTCTACCGTCTTCTGTTTTGTTAAGTTGTATCGGGTTCGGATGGCTCGGCACCTGACAATATCTTATGCTAAGTTCCTTAAGCTTGACCTTACCTGTGTCCCACCACTCCAGGGAGGGGGTCCTCAAACTCGTCCCGACCATTCTTCCAAGAAACTCTTGTGCACTCTCAGCATTTTCTGACTCCGTCAGAACAGTATTATTGAGTTACCAGAGCCCAGGTCCTCTGGTGTCCTCCCGAACAAGAAAGCTGGCCTTGACCTAAACGTCGTGCGAAACGTCTTGGAGATGTCTAGTTACATGTTTAGAAATATACACTCTATCTATTCTAGTTGCTACTTTGTATTTATTGCTATAGTTAGTGTAGGATTTAACGTCGGGGTGTTTATATCTAAACGCATCGACCAAGCCGAACCGCGAGCACATGGTTTGCAGCTGCAAATCTCCGATCAGATGCGTCCTACCTTTAATGTCCGGTCCCTGCCTATCTAGGTCATGGGATGGCACGCAGTTTAAGTCACATAAGACGTATATATCTTCTGCGGGGTAAGACCTAAGTTCCTGCTCTAAGATATCATTGAAGTTTTGAAAGAAAGCTGTCCGTTCCTTCGCTATGGTAGAAGCGCACACCGATGCAATCATTACTTTTCTCTGGAACTGGATTTGGTAGCTGGCCATGATAGTTCTTCCGATGTTATCACTATAAGAGTGTTTTATTTGGATATTTAAACTACGATGAAATAGAATAGCTACGCCGTTTTTTCGTCCTATAGGATCTAAACTCGTGAGTATTGCGCCTGACCAGTTAGAGAAGTACCTATCTACCTCTGTGCTATTTTGCAGGTGTAGTTCTCGCATGCAAATGATGGAATTGTGTGTGGAATGTTCTAGGTGATCTAGGAAATCATTCCAATGTGTTTTGAATTTTATCCCTCTCAAATTCAGGGATAAGAATTCCAGGCGTCTAGAAATAATCGCTAAACTAGCTCATCGTCCGAGGGGCGTTATGTTAGTTGAGACCGAAAGAAACCGTCCAAAATGAAAGTAACACCTATTTAGGTGGACACTTCCATGCCTTCAACCCCTAAGTAGGTGCAGCGGATTGAGTGGGGGGCGGAAACGGCTTCCATCAGTTTGCGTAGAGGTGCCTCCATAGAGCTGTCTCTGGGTACCTCTGTCACTTTCCTCTCCTTTCTTTTGGGAAGAGTTGGGGGGTGGACTCTCTGATGGTCCTTTTGATGGATTTCCCCTTTGATTTTTTAATTTTAGGGGGGGGCGAACAGGTGTTTCCTCTGCGACTTTGGAAGTTGCAAAGGTCTCTTTCTCCGGGATTGGAGTTGGAAGTGTTGTGTCGCCCTCCGTATTCTCGTCCTCTTCTTCTGCCTCTGCGGGTGGACGGCCACTTGGTGACCGGCTCTCCGCGGGGCTGTCCGTCGGAGGTGTTTTGACCTCTGAGGGCTCCTTCGGAGGATGCTCGTCTCTGATGGTTGCATTGGTGGGGCAACCGGTTTCGGTGTGCCCCTTCTCTTTGCAGTTTTGACAAAACGGTGGCTCGGTAGGTTGGTCCTTGTAGACCACCGTACAAGAAACGGTCCCACCGTCCACGGTTTCTCTGATCCTTCGGGGGATGGGCTCCCGAAGTATCATCTTTCCGCTCCTCTGTCCTGAGAGGAATGGTAATCCTGGCAGGCAATCGTACTTGAAAGGTACGATCACCTTGCCATACTTTGCCAGGATCTTTTCTGGCACGCCACACCCGGTGGCCAGGGGTAGCTCACGGACTTTGATCCGGGCTAGTGGGCTGGCACCTCTTAGTGGGTAATTTATACCCTTTATGGAGAGGCTTTTGGTTCTGCATTTGCAGCAGAACTGCACACGTTCTCAACGGCCCCTCCACTACCGTTCACGACGGCTCGGACCATCTCATTCAGTCCGGCGTCTAACAGGGCACGCACGTCACCTCCATATTGGCGTGGAGGAAAAGGAACCTTTCTTCTCGAAACGGAGTTTTTGTGGACTTGACCGATCCATGTCTACTTCCCTTAAAAATTCTCTGAAGGACTGCACTCCCGCGCTGTCCCCGGGGTCCCTCAGATTTTACGTTTCCTCACTTACCTGCTTAGTCTTCGCCGATTCGGCACAGCTGGGGGTTGCTGAGGATGTCTTAGATGTCGATGGCTGGGGCTCCATCGTTAATTTTCATACGCACTTCCTTTCACAAATTCGCGCCGCCACGATAATTCTTCTCATTATTTCTAAATAAATACCAAAAAACAACAATCAACTGGCGATTTTTCGGGGGAACACCGATTGTCGCACCGGTAGGAGGGAATAAGTCGAAATGTGTGCTAAGATCACGGTTCATAGATATTTTTAAAGCCAAAGTACCGCTACCATTTCGTATGCTAATGAGCGTTTGTTCTGTTTTTGTTTTTGTTTTTTCTTTTTCCTTCCGCAAACAGATATTCGTAAATACGGAAATGGATGCTGGGAGAATCTTTGCCCGGTGGTTGTAGTGCGCAAAATCGATGTGGCGCTAATTTTAATCTGGTTTCTAAAATCGTACTGGGAAACGATTTAATCGCTGCTCTTAGTACACAACTTTTCCGCTTGGAGGCGCGTTTACAGTCAAATCGTTCAGCCAAAAGATGCCATTCGTCAAGAACGCGATATCACGGCAGCGAAGTCTATTAAAAGCCGTATAAAAATTTATACCCGACCATTTATTATTTATTCAGCTTTGTACAGAAGCGGTTGATATGTGGGGGGGGGGACACAAAAACAAGCAAGTTTATTTTGTTCTATTTTTAAATGGCGTCGTCGATAACTTTACAGTAACCAATCAACCGTAGCCTATAAAAATCTCAATTCATTTTTATAAATACCCATTGTGGTGTTTTTATATTCTTGGTTTTAAAACTTCTGCGTTTATTGCTGATTTTCCATTATCCGTCGCACGTGTATGGAAAATATTCGATCTCCCATCAACTTCAGTAAATGCGGTCTCAGCTGAGTGCACACCAACGACCGTATGAGCTACAGACTCAGCTTGTTTCACCCTCGCTCACGGAAACGCTATAATTGGCCGCAAACAAACCCACCCCCCTTCACTCTCTCAAAATTCTCTGTTACCAGTGATAAAATCGGCTTCCCGGCATCCCCACGGTCGCCAGTCCACTCCGCCTACCTGTCAGATTAACTTACTTCAGGAGAAATCAAATAGAAGTTAAGTTTTCGGTATTTCTAAAAACGTGTATAGGCGACGTCATGGGCTCTTGCACAACTACGACAGATACCAAGCTGTCTGTGGACTGCCCGAGAAGACGGCACCGTCGCTACCTTTTCTGCTCTCACTTCGGAAGAGCCACAGACCACCAGATGACGGTGGCCCGCAGTAATGATTGAAGCATTTAATTTGGCATCTGTGAAATGTATCTGATATAACTAAGCTCTACGTAGACCGTAGAATTCCTGATATTGTTAATAGTCGCTCTGTGACAAGATTTCTGCTAAAAGTCGAACCATATAAAGAAGAAAATATTCGATTTACATGAATGCAATAGAAGAATGTCTGATAAAACTGACCGATATACATTTATTTGCTTAGAAAATGTTTTGTGGACGACGCAGCTCTTTCAATTAAATATACTAGAATAATTCTATCTTACAAATAAGTAATATACAATTCGGTTTTCAAAAGGTTAATTTTAATTTCAATATAATTGACTGAAAGCGGATTTTAAACTTTTACGAATAATTGTTTGTAGCAACAGGATCATTTCCCAATATTTCAAAGTTGAAAAAGTTTTTCAAAGAATTTTTCAAGGTCATTAAGGTATTCCGACGAAAGATTTTTCTTTACAGTAACGCATTCCGTTTGTTGCCCTTCATCGATAAAATGGCATTAGTTAATATTCTCCATGCAAGGAAGAGCGCATCTTGGATTTTTTTTTTGTACGTGGCTGGGGAAGGGAGAAGTCAGTCACGTGGGGTTAGGAGTCGCCATCTAATCTCACCCGTGACGCGTGAGAAATTTTCTCTCTGAATTCTTGGTAATAAAAATCTTCTCGATGTCTTCTAAGAAAGTGTTTTGTTTTTTTTTTTTTTGGTTTCGAAGAAGTTCAGATTTAAAAAAAAAACAACAACAAAGAAAGCCTGCATTGGAAGATAAACAAACAATTGGTGATGTCAGAGTAAGGAATTTTTTCAAGAGCTATTAAATTGTATTATTTAATTTTACTTATTCCTTCACCTCATTGCTTGATCCAAATTTAAAATCAGAAAAGAGTCTTCTTATTTCCAGATAAAGTAAAAACGACTAAAACAAGGGATTCGACTCGACTCTGTCAAAAAAAGAGACTTTTAAACTCTGAAATATTTAAAAATAACAGTAATAATAAACCAAACGCTTACACACTCCATATGATGGAGACAGTTGAAAGTCGTCGAAACGTGGGCTCATAATTTTGTTTCCTTCCACTATGTCCATAGATATATTGTATTATATAGGATTTTCTTCTATCAGAATTCTCTCTTCACACTAAACGCCATTTAAAAAAGTAAGTGTATAAGTTTTAGAAATTAAGAGCAAATTAACATTTATTCTACAAAAAAAAAATAATCTAGTGGTGGCTAATTGCATTTAATATCAGTCAACCGTAACATTAGTTTTCGCTATAACAAGATTTCTGAATCTCTGCTTTGGTTGCAAGTGTCGATGATATAGATGATAGCAATTATAGTAATCATGTTGGAAGAGAGAGAGAGAGAGATGACGTCAGTACACAGAGATGACGTCATTACAGTGCAGAGAAAGATATGACGTCATTAAAGAGATGACATCATTATAGTGCAGAGAAAGATATGACGTCATTACACACAGAGAGAGATGACATCAGTACACAGAGATGACGTCATTACAGTGTAGATAGAGATATGACGTCATTACAAGAGATGACATCATTACAGTGCAGAGAAAGATATGACGTCATTACACACAGAGAGAAATGACAACAGTACACAGAGATGATGTCATTACAGTGCAGAGAGAGATATGACGTCATTACAAGAGATGACGTCATTACAGTGCAGAGAGATGAAATCAGTACACGGAGATGACATCATTACAGTGCAGAGAGAGATGACATCATTACAGTGCAGAGAGAGATATGACGTCATTACACAGAAAGAGAGAGATGACATCAGTACACAGAGATGATGTCATTACAGTGCAGAGAGATGAAATCAGTACACGGAGATGACATCATTACAGTGCAGAGAGAGATATGACGTCATTACACACAGAGAGAGATGACATCATTACAGTGCAGAGAGAGATATGACGTCATTACACAGAAAGAGAGAGATGACATCAGTACACAGAGATGACGTCATTACAGTGCAGAGAGAGAGAGTCTATTCGATATTAGGTAAGTTTCACATTATCGTTAGCGACAAAAGACACCCCCCCTTCTGCCTTGAACTATTCACCGCAAATGACAAAAAAAAAGAAGAGAGAAATAAATAAAACTTTGACCAATTTTATTCATTCCTCAGTTATGACAGCTACATCCCTGACGGTCTTTTAACCAAAGAGTGGTCCTTAATAATTGGAGAATATTTGCCATCTTCCACCTCATGTAAAGATGCTAATTCCATTCACGTGTCAGTCATTGACGACAGAACAAAGTTTTAGTTCGCCTAATATAAATAACAATCATAATGGATTTACCGAGATTTCTAAAGCAGCGACAACCCCCCCCCCGAAGCCCAACCAACATCGTATTATCCCCGTGGTGTTGTTTTTGTTGGCGTAATTATTCCAACAACAACAACAAAAAAATTCCCTTTTTTTATTTTTAAATCGATATTTCCACTACCCGGACTCTCCGCTTTAAATGCATCACGTCAACACCACTAAGAATGGCCAGGCACTCCGAAACGCTAACCGAGTCTTTTCCTATCTTCCAATCTGTAAATAAAAAAAAAAAAAGAGTAAGATTATTCACAAGCGGCTTCCTTGTTTCTGTCCTTTAAAAAAACGCCAAAGGAAAGTTGAGCACAACACGATATTTACCTAAGCTCTATCCAACCCATCCGACAGTCAACAGAATTTTCCGTTATATAAACTGAGAACATAATTTGCCTTTACATTCTTACAAACCGATTTTCTGTATAAGATAACGGATTTTATTATATCTTCTCTCCTTTAATGGCGACGGTATTCATCTATATCCTCATCTCAAAAGACCTGTTGTTCAGAAGTCTATAAATCGTGAAGAGATTAGATCCCTACCGGCTTTGTTTGTTTTGTAGCCACAGTTTGCCCAGTGGCTGCTTTAGAATTCCATTTACAGATCTTACAAAATTGTATAAATCCCGATCGTCTTGGGTCGAGAGTATTTTTACAGTTCCGGTTTTATCTGTTTGCCTTCCGAGATCATCTGTTAAAATCACTGACGTTTCAGATGGGGCCGGAATATCTCCCTACTATTTTAAGCTTTCAATGATTATCCTGGTCTTCCAGTTTTAAAAGAAAAGGATGTTTACTATTTGAAGGCGGCATTTATGGAACTATGTTAAAAAATAAAAATATTATAAAATTTGGTGTACATCTGTTGTCAAGTTTCCGGTCCTTGTTCTCTACTGTCCATATGAAACAGCAGATATCATCTGTCGCTAAGGAGAACAATTCCGGGGAACACAGTCGTATTTATGGTTGCGAAAATATTAATTAAGAAAGTCTGGAAACAACAAAGTGTTCTCGACCAACAGCACAAATAACGATATTGTAACGCACGTGTGCGATGAATGGGAGATGCTGAGTGGAGACAGGGCCATAGGGGGGATGCTGGAAGCTGGCTCAGCGATCGTCAGTGCGGAGCAGAATTAAACACCATGGCGAGCAGCCCTCGAGTAACAACTGAGGCTTCTTAGCCGCATCGGCGCAACAGAATGGCACTGTTAGCGCCAGGTGAGGAACCAGTGAACAGCTGCTGCCCGCTGGCCAGGTCGTCGTGCGAGACAACGCCGCGGCTCCATATCCGGTTGTTGGCGGAAGACCAGACACGACGCGTTTTCTGATAAACCCACAGCTCTGACGGGAGTTTTGAAGATGCCCACCGCCAGAGGTCGGCTGTCACCCGACAGGAATCCATTCAATGGCCGCCGATAATTTCAGATTCTATGACCGAGAACCTTTTTTTTTTGTTTGTTTGTTTGTTTGTTTATATCGTTAATTTCTGCAAAACTGCTGACATTTTCAAACACGTGACCGATCTGATATCCCTTCTGGGAAGAAGTCCTGCAACTGTTCCTGCCCGTAGTTGTTGTGTACTACGCTGTACGGCGTCACTACTTTCACTCTTACTTCCGGGAAAGCTCCGCAGTACAAGATGGCGGTTTCCATAGTTACAGATGCGACGATGCTGAATCGTTCTTTAAAATGTACATTTAATATTTTTAAAATTATTTTTTTATTATTAATTCTATCGCTGAAACCAAACCGTCAAAAGCTGTAATATGCAAACGGTTATTAGACGCAATCGCCAAAGAGATGCATTGCTTACGTCGGCACGCGTGCTTTAGTTGTCAGTTCCTTCCAATGGAATGCAATCGCCTTTCCTGGAGTTTGCGGAATTACCAACGTCCAGTAAATTGTAGATATGTAGGGAATTTAATTTACCGTTATTTTACTTTGCGATCATAATGGCATAAACTACGTGACCCAGCCCTAACCCGCTCTCTCCGACACGTGCGTGTCTCGCTGTGCAAGCACGTGACCTAGCTGATTTGATATTTAAAAAATAAACAGCCGCTGACATTTAAGCCACTCCACACTGAATATAATAATATTGATTATCAATATTAATAAATACAAACAGTGATAATGTCCATATTAGGTATTCCTCTGATTATAAATTCCTAATAAACTCAAGCTTTAGTCAGCATTTAAAATATTTATAAATGAATTAAATGTACCAACGTTCATCTAACTCGGCTTATACGTTCCTTTATCACATAAAGAACAGAAGGAGACGTTTCTTTTTTCTGACTGTTTTCCTCGGTTGGTTCAAGCAAGATGTCAGAAATATTTAGCAGTACTCACCATCTGTTAGAATTGCGTTTTCCACACCATCAACAGATATTTCCCTGACCGGGCGCCCTCATTAATTGATCGTAACGGACTCATCTCGTCTTGTACTAGTTTAGGGAAATGAATACATAATTCTTAGGTTTAAATGTCAGTGGCGAAAACTCCATTTGTTAAGATCTTATCTTAAAATCACGTTTCAGGCTGGAGACACTTTCCAAAAAAATTGTGAATTTTGAAGCAGATTTATATATATAGCTGTTTCTTCGCGTACCTCTCTACGCCACCCCTCCCTCGCTCTCTCTCTCTCATCTCTCTCTCTCTTTCTTCTCTCTCTTGTCTGTCTCTCCATCTCTCTCTCTCTCTTTCCTCCTTCTCTCTCTCCATCTCTCTCTCTCCAGCTCTCTCTCTCGCTCGCTCCATCTCTCTCATCTCTCTCCATCTCTTCGCCATCTCTCTCTCTCTCTCTCATACATCTCCATCTCTCATCACTCTCTCTCCATCGCTCTCTCGCTCACCATCTCTCTCTCCATCTCTCTTCTCTCTAGCATCTCTCTCTCCAGCTCGCTCTCTCTCTCAAATCCATCTCTCGCTCTCCATCTCTCTCTCTCCATCTCTCTCTCCATCTCTCTCTCTCTCTCACCATTCTCCTCTCTCTCAGCTCTCTCTCTCCATCTCTCTCTCCTCTCATCTCTCTCTCTCTCTTCACATCTCTCTCCTCTCTCTCCATCTCTCTCTCTCTCTCTCTCTCTCTCTCTCCTCTCTCTCTCGTCTCATCTCTCTCTCTCTCTCGCTCTCTCATCTCTCACTCATCTCTCTCCATATCTCTCATCTCTCTCTCCTCTGATCTCTCTTCATCTCTCTCCATCTCTCTCTCTCTATCTCTGCTCTCCATCTCCATCTCTCTACCAGTCTCTCTCTCTATCTCTCTCTCTCTCTCTCTCTCTCGCTCAATCTCTCTGTCTCTCTCTCTCTCTCTCTCTCTCTCTCCTCTCTCGTCTCTCCATCTCCTCTATCTCTCTCTCTCTCTCTCTCTCTCTCTCTCCTCCCTCTCCATCTCTCTCTCTCTCTCTCTCTCCCTCTCTCTCTCTCTCTCTCTCTCTCCGCTCTCCATCTTCTCTCTCATCTCTCCATCTCTCTCTCTCTCTCTCTCTCTCTCTCTCTCTCTCTCTCTTCTCATCTCTCTCTCTCTCTCTCTCTCGCTCTCTCTGGGTTCGGCTGAGAATTTGTTAAGAGCCGTCAAATCTCAAAAGTGACCGCAGTTCTGCTTAGATTAATTACCTTTACACTGTCCTGGCGGAAAGTGTCCACCGAGCGTAGGATAGCATTTCCCGGTCGGATCTCAAGCGCCGAATGTTAGCCGTCTGACGCTTCTAGGGGCTGGAAAGCAAGAGGTACCTGGCCCCAGCAGCCTTTTCCGGATACGGAAACAACTCTTGCTATAACGAATGGCAAATTCGGTTTTTGTTCTCGACCGCGTGCCTCTGAATACGAATAAGATATGTCGCCCTACAGAATCGTCTGGATAATCCGGGTGCTGTTTGAAAAAGATGGGGGGCGAGACTGGTTCGGGAGAGCGAAGGGGCGAGTAATAACCCTCCCTACAGCTAGCCCGTCCAACGCTCTCTGTTACCGCCGACGTTAACCGGCTTGCAGATATTCTAACTGGCCGCTTAAAGCGCCCGTCCCCGTCATTTTGGCGTAAACGCAGACAATTAACCAACAGCTATTCCCTTGTGGCTATTTGGTGGTCGCGCGCGCCATCCGGACGGGAAGGGGTGCAGGACGGAAGTGAGGCAGAGCCGAGAAGAAGCCATGCCGGAGGGAGTTCACTACATAGCCCACACCTGAAAGAAAAACGGTTTTGTGTGTTGCTGATCTGTCATGTTTGTGTTTGTTTGGTTTCCTCCACTTAACGTTGAGAACCGTCGCTCAGAGTCAACAGTAGATGTATTTCTTTCTTATTCAGCCAAAGGTAAGCTTTCACCAGGGAGACAGGAGGGGCGTGGAGGGGCCATGTTAAAGAGGGAGTGAGGAAGATTAAGCTAGTTACCAGCAATCGCAGCGAAGCCAAACAGTGGAGAAAGACGCTAATTGCCTGGAACTGAAGAAAGTCTAAGTACATCATGGCGCTAACGGTCTCCAAATGCGAGAAACAAACAGACGGAGCCGTTTGCACCATTTCCCTTTATGCAGAAAACGTTCGGTGACAGGCATCATCGACGAAAGTCCGTTTATCTGAAATCTAAGTAGGGAGCCGATGCCACCTCTACAAGAGAGTTTGGGGTTTGGCCCCTTTCAAGGATCATGCTGCTTTTTTAGTAGTTACTCCACTGAGAAATAAAAAAACAGAATAAGTGACAAATAACTAAAGGATTTGCGTTAAATACAAATGGTTTGAGCCCCTATACAAACAATCAAAGAAACGGAGATAAATCAGATGCAAAAATAATTCTTTGAATTGCGGAAAATCAAGTCGACGTTAGATTCTAAGCAAGAAGGGTTAAGAAAGGTTCAGATGATCCTTCAACAAGATACTTATACTTTAACAGACCCTCGCCAATAAGTCCTTTTTTTCCAGCCATGGAAACCTGTACGTCCGGACGAGTTCGTCTTCGTCGGTTTTAAATATCAAAATGGACGACTGAGAATTTCTGTTTCTGTCTTTTAACGGCCTAATAACAGACGACGACGGACGGCTCTGCTGAGAACCGGTCAATTCAGTCACCCGGAGGTTTTAAATTTATGCATAAGTTCGTGTTGGAAAAGATAAAAACTTCTGTAATCTTTCCTCTCAATATCCACGTATACAGCTATGTGTACGCGAGTCAGTTTTGCAAAGCAATTGTATCAGCGGAAGCGGAACTCTGAGCGAGCTGTGAAAACGAGAGCAGCAACAGGAAACAGGAAGCTTTTATCTGGTTATTTTCGTTACGTCATCATGCGCCTTTGTTCTTCTCCCCCTTGGCGTCTGCTGGTCAATGACCCCCGTTAATAGGTCTACCGAGTGGAGAGGTTCGAGAGACGCTTGCTTACGGTGCTGTGAATTTCTGCTTTAAAATGCTTCACTCACCACTCTGTCGAAATCGGCGACGTGTGGCTGGCATCGGATTGAAGGCCTCGTTTCAGAAGACAGCGAAAGACAGAACTGGAAGATAGCTGTTATTTACAAATATTCGAATGCACGAAGGATCTGCCCACGGTCAGGTCCGCTAGGGGATCAAGGCTCTTTCCACAGTCTCTCCTAGAAACAAACACACTCTCATTTGTACAACGAACAAGAAACGGAACTGTTTCCCGTAATAGCGCACAAGTACAAGCTTACAGCACAATAAAGCGCCATCTATTGGACAAACATGCGTATTTATTCAATAAAAGCTTTTCTACTTTCTCTTAGTAAAGGGAATTGGCATATTTACTGTCTGGTTAAAAAGAACACTAAGTCGACAGTTTAATTTACTCCGCAGCAAAACTTAAACCGGAAGTAGTTTACAGACACGTACCATCGATTACGTCATAGCGGCGCGTAGTGACCCATAGATGTTCCGTCACGTGGTCACATCCGCGCGAAACGGTAGATGCAGGTTTCCGAAGCGACGCCATACATAGCATTACGTATTACATTATTTCTGTGCTTCTTAATCATTTCAGAATTTAAATGGAATCATAAAGAGTAGTGATGATATACGTTATAAATATGGACTTATTGTTCTTTTAAATGTTAAAAAAATTTTAATTCTCTATGAATATCATTTGAAATGATAGAGAACTATTTTTGTATTGGCTTTCCTATCCTCCTGTCTGCCAACTACTGGTGCTGAACCTCTCCGGTTCTCCCCAACAAGCCAACATTCCCACCACTGCCACCGGATTCTACTCTATCTCCAGATAGACTCCTTTCTCTCCTCCACTTCTCTGGATTCTCGATATCATAATACGTCATAACAGCACCGCAGCCTTTTTGTCTTCCACTATCCATCGCAGTTTATAACCGACAGATTTAAGAAAATGCCAGCCACGAGTTTACGTCTCTTAGTATTTAAACAAACAAAAATCTCAACTCTTCTTATATCTGGTATAAAATAAAAAAAAAAAAACTAGAAAAAATGTTTGACCTTTGGTTCATCTTTCATGACTCATACAAGAAACCAGAAAATCATGTTTACACGGGATTTACGTGACATTGCAAGATTTAAACTTCACATCGATGCTACGTAAAGTCTATTTTTCTTTTAGAAATACCAGCTGTTAAAGATGAACTTTATTTAAGTGTAAATTCTAAAAAAAATGTAATAAGAAAAACTGATCAACTTTCTTTTTATCTTAAATTACGTTTTTTTTTCTTCCCTACTATGGTATGCAGAATGTAAATATGCTTAACTAATTACGGTAGAAGAGTTAAGTAAACTGAAACTGTTTAACACAAAGGATGTCTAACCACTTCATTCCCAAGTTTAGTTACTGCAAAGAAATCTAAAACATTTTATTTACTGACTTGGAGGCAGAGTTTTAGTGCCCCCCTCTGGCCAAAAGTATATTTTTCTATAGACTATGCGGAAAGCTTAGAGTATATCATGTTAAACAAATAACTCCATTACCATTCCTCGATGACTTCAGTAGGAACTTTCGTTAACCAACATAGGTATTTACATCACTATTCCCACCCTGCCATCTCGACTTCATTGACTAATCACATCGCGTCTGCCTGACGTTGACCCTTCTATAGGTTCTAAAAGACATTCGGAAACTGCCGGTTGTCAATTACGAAAATGGTTAACCTGATTCTTTTTCCGAGAATCCCCTTTTTCCGCAGTCAAGCCTACTGCTCGAAAGTAGCGCTCGGTTTTTCTGGTGAAAGTTTTCCCAAAAAAACCCCGGGAACTGCGGCTCGAACCGGGAGATGCTGCCACAACTATGCAGAATTCGTTTGCTACCTTAGGATCTATTTATTAGATGTGATTAATTGAGGGACCAACGTTGGATAGTGGAAAGTGGTAAAATATAAAGCGAAATAGCATCCAAAAATGTACATTCGTATTATTCAAAACTGTCTCAGCAGAAAACCTATAACGTAAAAATGTCATATGATGGATCTTAAGGAAAACTAATCCACAGCGAAGAAAAAAAGTAAAGATTTTAAGAACCTTTTTTATTTGAAATAGGAGAGAGACGGAGGTTAGTTGCAGCGTGTGTTTCTTTTTTTTTTAAAGAAACGACCCGCACACCTTTAATTCAGGCGAGTTTCTTTATGCTATAAGTCTGGGATTTATAAAATACAGCCGAGACGACGTCTTTCACCAGCCGCCTATGTGAGATCCAACCCCCAATAAGAGGGGTTAGTCGGGACATTCCTTGAGATTAATCGGATCGATGCGATGGCTGGCTTCAGTTTAAACAACATTAGAAATGGTGATTCAACTGGATTCCGATCAAAGGGGGTACATTCCAGTGAAACGGAATGGATACCGATAGCGAACGTAAACGTGCGGAAAGGCTTTCCTTACCAGTCTCGAAATGTCACCAACGATCAGAGTTCTTCTGATGTCGGACATCAGTTATTTAAAGCTGCTTTGTAACAATTTCTTGAAGAGAGAGATGGCATCTCTATAGTTTTGAGGCGGGAACAACCCGCAGTTCTTGGCACGATTTGGAACTTCGAGTGATGAAAGACCACTTGGAACGAAGAGCTTCATGAACTTCAGAAAGTTTGTTACGATCCTGATCTTATTAACCCGAGCGAGACTTCCACTGATGCCAAGACCATTCTAATGGACTCGTGAAAATCGTACTTCGGTGTTCGCAGTTGCATTCACAGCAGAACAAATAGCGGCAGTGCAGAGATCACAAAACCAAACTGTTTGGTCCCAGTCGTTGCCTGGTTTATTTACGATCCAAATCATCCATGGGCGAATCCTTCTCAGGTTACTGCAGAAGGCTCTCGTGTTGTGCCTGTTGCAACTTGCTGCGCGGCCAAGTGAAGTTGCTTCAGCGGTTCTCAGTGAAATGGTTTTGTGTCCGCTCTGAAACGCTGTCGTGCTTCGAGTTCGGCCCCAAACTTGTAGGCTAGTTCTCTCACTTCGGTACAAAGCGCGAAGAACATCTCCGCAGCCTTCTCGAGGAAGGCAACAAATATAGCTTCCTTCTCCCAATTAAAGACCGCTCTGCCGTCACAATTCCCATCATGCATGTTTTCAACGGTAGTTCCACTCTTGAACCTTTTGACGATAGGGGCTGCGCTTGATGACCGCTTCACCGCATCGCACCTGGTCGAGTCTGCCGCCTGACTTTCTGCGATATGTTCTCTTGCCTAAAAATAAATATTTCATGCGTTTAAAACTTTACACAAATGCGAATACATCCATTAGGCTTACTAACTGATAATAATTATCGGGTTTACTACTTATAAGTTTACGAGTAATGAGATATAGAAGCAAATTGGCCAGGGGTTAGTTGGTAACATCAGCCTAAATACTCCAACCGACTACTGCTCACCAGCCGGGCCAGCCCCACTTTGCATTTATTTTCTGTCTGTTTTATGGCCTAATATTATGGAAGTTAATATTTTGTTTGCAAACATCAAATGAATAACATAACTTATTTATAGAATCCAAAATCTACTCGAACAAAAGCTCAACAAACCTTTCTCACTTGATCATTATCGACTTCAATCTGGACATAACCAATATGGTTAATGTATTTTCAAGCGCCATCCGATGAATGCTAGTCAGGAGACATCTGCACCGTTCCAACTAATCCCTGTATTTCCTATACCGATCGAATATCGAGTCGTCTGTCTAGTTAATACAGAAAGAGTTCCCTTTATGTGTGTCCAACATTCTGTACGGTTAAGCTAGCACTTTATTATCTTCTGTCAAATAACGGCTGATTCCATTTTGTTAGCTATAAGCTTATCTGATAATCTTCGATCAGTTTTATTGGGCAACATCTCCCGTTATATATCCTGGGTAAAACGGTTCGATAACATATCTAGGTAATGCTGCCCTGGTTTGTGTTATTGCCTAAACGATTATTTAAATGCCACTTTTGGCCAGTTTATCAGAAATCTATCCGCATAACGTCCAAGTGATTCGTTTTACTGCAAGCACATGATCGAATTATCTATCAAGAAACGTACAAGTGTCTATCTACTGTAACTGCTTACTATAAACTCGCTTCACTGTATAAGGAAACAAGTCAGTTCGAACAGGTTTTGTTTCTTTGACGAAACACTTATACAGAGAAATTCCGCGATACACGAGAAAGTATTTACATAACATCACGGGGCTCAGGAAGGTAAATTGTGGTCTGCAGTTCCATCCATTCTTCGACGAAGTACTTACTGCAGACGCAGCCGAGACGATTATGGCGACATTATTTTGACAGAAGTTTCTCTGGTAACTGAATACGTTAAAAAAAAATGTATATATATATATATATATTTTTTTTTTGAGAATCTTTCGATCTTTAATAATAATTCTCTTTCATATAATCGTATTAACACGCGTAAAAAAAAGAGATATTAAAAGAATCCTTTGACATTATTAGCAGAAAAGAGATGATTGAGTTAGGAGCGGTGAATTCGATTACGTGTAGGTGATTCTTGGGTCGCGCTAACTCCAGAACCGGCACGTGACGTAATTAACACAACGCGCGCGGAACTCTTTGATTCCCAAAAGATAAAAACAGTTCGCACTTTTCAAGTATCACCGAATATAATTATCTTCTTCTATTCGAATTTAGCAGTTCTGCTAGACTGCGTCTTTCTTTTAATTAAAGGAAAAAAAGAAGGAAAAGAAAAACATGGCGGCCCGGAAACGGAGTAAAGACGACAAAGGAGCAGATTTCCGGGCGGTGTCAGATAACTCAAAATATTTAAAGTGGCGATGTTATCCCAACCCCTTTCTTGGTGTCCACAGCGGAAGATGGACGTAGAAAGAAAGAGAGCAGCGACAGAGACGGGCATACGGTTCCCTTAACTTCTTGACTGCTTCTAAATACGTCTGGCCTGCACAGAACCTGCTTGAACTTGAAGAACAACCTTTGACGACATTTACTGCGGTATACTTGGAGTCGTGTGGCCAGTCTGTTTGTTCCAGTTTTAGGTCGAGTTTCGTAATTTGTTGCAAAAAAAAAACATTATTCCACTTTGCGAGTCTTTTTTTTTTTTAAATCGATACCAACGGTCAGGGCGGAGTGGAATTATTACCCCTTTATATTATTTATTCAGACTGTCACGAAACTGATCTTCTACAGCTTCCCACGAAGTCCCGCCTACGTCTCGGTATTTCAAATGCTCCACGTGCTAGGAAATAGGATTTAAAAGCCCCGTAATTCGTCGGAAATTCCTCGCTGCCCGCCTGAGAGGTGTCCACCCATCTTTAATCGCGCGATCGCAGCCCACAAAGCGGGTTAGGGTAGCCGGAGATTAACCACCGGACACGTGCCGCGTTTAACAGCGCCGTCTGTGGGCGAGCCGGTGCGAGTTCTCGCTACGCCGAACACCACAGCACTCCACCGAGGCCCGTCTCGAAGAATGGGCTGTTAAGTTCGGCCGAGACATTCCGGCAGACGTAGCCAATTAAAAATGAGAATGATATCTCGTTGGATATCGTCATAAAGACCGGGAGCGGTGCGTTTGCCATAAATTCCATCGGTTTAAATAACGTGGCGGACTCAGAACGCAGTTTGGTTCAGCTCGGATTCCTCGCGGCGAAGACCTAATTGCATGTGACGGAGTCGCGGCTCTTGTGTCGCGCAGGACAAACAGCTCCAGTCGGTGGTGGCGCAACTCATCCAGAAAAGCAGACATCTTCTAATCACATCAACTGGGTGGAAAACCGGAACGGCTGTTCGCCCCCCAGATGTACTGTCGTGATTCATGAACAGGGTTTATTCGATCACGACAGTCGTACGCCAGGAATGAGCGAGACGAGTTAAATGAAACCTGGAAAATTTACGGATCTTATTATTTCAATTAAATCTCCGAGAACAGAAATGTGAGGGTCGCTGACGACTTTACAGTCACCATATCAGCGGACCTGCTGCGACCAAAGACACGAAAAATTAATTAAACTTCACCATCAATTACTTTGTTCTCGCAATATTTTTCTTTTATGGGCCGGATTTTCAGGCGGAACATCTCGCATCCAAGAGTTGGTAGCTTTTCTTTTTGAAAAAAATTAATCTTATAAAGTATCCACAAGACTACGTCATAGTTCAGTTGGCAGATCTCTTATAATTAAACGGTGCCAAAAGAATCAACAAGGAGCAAGTATGACCGTTATGTAGAGTTCAAGTGGGTTTTACAAGATTATTTATGTTCCTACTCCTCTATGCAGTCCCGATTGTGTTGTTTTTTTCCGGATACTGCGAATTCCCTCAGTCTCTAACCACTTTGTTCAGAGTGATTTTCCACACCCATCCAGTGCTCTGCTGATAGACTTTAAGGGAGTTCACGATATCTGCATAACAGGACAACAAAATCCTTTGATGCACGTCGCTAAAGAGATTTTCCTTATTTTAGACAGTTTTCCAGTGATAAAAAAAATATCTTAGTGGTTTCCACTTTATTTTGAATGAGTAATCAAACCCGTCTGTGTTAAAGAAGGCAGTCATATGACTTCTCTTGGTGAATGGTCAGCCATTTGTAGTGTGACCGCTCGTACCAGCTGTTTTTATCATCGTATCTCATCTTTTCTATGGTAGCGATTTTTTGGGGTAAATCATATCTTTATATCGTTCTCTTTATTTAATGCACCAAAAATATCTCTCTCTCTCTCTCTCTCTGTACTGACGTCATATCTCTCTACTGACGTAATCTCTCTGTACTGACGTCATATCTCTGTACTGACGTCATATCTCTCTTCCCATCTCTCTCCCTCTCTCCATCTCTCTGTACTGACGTCATATCTCTCTACTGACGTCATCTCTCTCTCTTCCCATCTCTCTCTCTCTCCATCTCTTCCCATCTCTCTCTCTCCATCTCTCTCTCATTACTTTACAAGATATTTAAAAAAAAACTAATTGATTCTCTTCCAATAAACTTGCACATAACGTATATAGCGTCTAATTTGTTGTTTGCTGCTTAATTAACACAACAACACGAGATAAGAACAGATAACAAGTTAAATTAAGAAAAGAATTCTTAAAACAACTACGAAAAGCAAAAACTAAAAGACAAGATAATTTTCTAACTGCTGTTATTAATGAGAACTGGTGGCTCATTGCACACCCTTTACCATGTTATCTGATCATACAGCAGATGGTGATGCAAATCTAAATTTTCTTTGATATTTTTAACCTTTTTAATGTATGGTTTTAATTTCCGTTTTACGTCATTTGCTTTCGTTTCTGGTTTCGATTGATGACAAGCGTCAAGAAAAGTTCTTCTCGAAAATTCGTTTTCCTTTTCATGTAAACGAAGTTCCAAAGTCATTTGGTTAACGTGACAGTGAGAACAGCAACATCGTCATCTTCTTAACATTCTGATTGAAACACTTCAGTTCCCGTCGATTCTGGCTGGTAAGATGGACAACAAGAACGAAAGCTATAAAGATTCCAGAAGATAGGGTACTGATGCTGTGTCGTTACTGACCATCTGAAACATCAGCTGGCGCAGTGTGGTTCGAAATGCAGTTCTCAGAAATGTATTGGTCCGACGCCAGCTCAAACCACGTCGATAACTACGTTGGTGTTTTCGTCAGAAAACTGTCTGTCTGTCTGTGTGTAGATTCCTGTCAAACTATGTAAAGTTTATTCGGAACGTTGGAAGATCATCACTTGATTTGATGGCTTTTCCGTAACCTCAATGAGCTGTCGACGCCCCCACTCCACCCCAGTCAGGTAGAAAAAGCTACACCAGTTCGGTGCCAAGAATAGTGCAAAGAATTTCTTAATAGACATAATCGTGTCTTTAAGTTGGTTACTCATATCGTCCATATTGGCAACAGGTGAGCTACTACGAGCATTACAGACTCTCGATTACCTTTGTCGTTCTCATTTTTATCCTAAGTCGTTCAGACTGTAAGCTAATCAAACAAACCTGCAGTCTGCGAGGATCTAGAAGATGAAGGTGGGGAATTTAAGCTCATTACGACCGACGTAAATTTATACCTTATTTTCCTTCCTTCTAAGCCGGTCAAAACGAGCATTTTAGGAGTAAAAAAAAAGAAAAATTTATTTAATTAGAAAAATGAAATTAGTTTAGAATGCTTAGCGATATAAAACTACATTGGAAATGTCTTGATGCTAAAAACCGCTGACTACTGAAAATCGACATGTGTGTGTGCGGGGGGGATGTTAGAAATTTTAGAACCGGATTTGTTTGGAGATATATAATGTGGTTATAAAAGTGCAATTACTCTCTTACAGACGCACCTCTCGAAGCCAGTTTTTATCACTTAATATCCGAAAGTGAGCTGTCAGAAAATATAAAGCTAGCGACCGGCCGACAGCCGCTCGCGTGGGTCAGTTCGTTTAGCGACATCGCATAGCGCAAAAAACTAATCGTTGCTTTATCTTTAACAGCCTCCATTACGAACGGGACGACCATCTTCTGGCGATATGCAAGTGCCTTTAAATGCGGAAGACGGAGCAATTTCCACGTGGCATTTACCGCGTTTTCTTTACGCCAATCGCTAAAATATTGCAAACACGATTCACCGATACTGTGAGGTTCTGGAAGTGACGGTTCACGTCTTCATCTGATGATGTGGATGCGCTCGCTACCGGTGTTTCCCATAATTGCTGCCGATGAGAAGTAATGACAGCTGTCAAATATTGGTGGTGCGTGTTTTTTTTCTCCTCTATACTTTACTGACGTCACCGGCTACGCCATCTACGTCACGGGTAGTCAATGGACACAGTTTTCCGAAGGTGCGCGCATCTTGCGGTTAGCATGGAGGCTAGATACATAGAAACACCGGTTAAGCAGCTGCGTATTCGTTGTGATTCTTCTACTGTCATAAAATGCAGAAGTTGTCTAAGATCGAGAGGAACAAGGCAAGAGGGCTCTCGGGCGCATCACCCCTCCCGGTCTTCTTAAATCAACCGTATAAGGGTGCTGGGCTTTATCGACGGTAAAGGCGCCGGATTTGCTCTTAGATGCGGTTCAGGGTCTAAACGTCGGCTTCCGTCCCACTCGCGGTCTGTGTACACGGCGATCGATCACTCGTTTGGAGCGGAATCTCCACCGCAACCGATCTTACACACCGTAGAGGGAAAAAATTACGACGAAGACGACGGCAGAGTTGCATTTCAGTAGCTCCTCCCCCCCCGCGCGAACCCGAAACATCACGTGATCTTTCTTGTCAGCATACGTCAAACCTGGTGGGACACGCTAATCTAGAATAAGATCCATAACTTAATCCTTGTACGTCCGGTATTATTTTCGAAAACAGCTGTACATCGCTGGTTTGTTTTTTTACGATTTACATACCTTTGTCGCGATTACCTCCATTCTGTCTGAAGTAGCAGAAATCTTATCGAAGAGATGTACGTGTGTCAGGTTATTCCGTAGATTTTCCGGAACAGTTAATTTTATGTAAATAAGGGGGAAAAAAACCCTATCTAACTGCACGTAAGGCGGTGGGGTTTTGATATTATTTCTGTAAGATAGATCAAAGTATTATAATATATTAGCATATTTTATTTTGTGCTTTTAATGTAAATCTCTTAAAATCTCCGAATAAAATCTTCCATCAATCGTGTACAAACGAAACTTGGTTTTAATGACTGCAGTTTAAGCCAAAGCTCTTCCTCCCTCAGACAAATCAACAACAATGTATTCTGCATCCATTATTAAAAATGGTGGTCAAGAAGTACATTACAAGAAAACCCTATATGAAAACTTGATTCCTTCTTGACGACGTCAGGTTTCCTTTTAAGTCGCTCAGCTTTAAGACACAAGAATACGGCGATCTCTTTCCGTACCCTTTAGTTCCAGTCCGCTTGAAAGTCTAAATAACGGCCACTGCTACGTCGCATATCCTAAATAGGTCTTAAAATTTACATATGTTGCTTAAATATATTTTTCTAAGTGTCCATAAAGTTGAAATCTTTAAATTCTACTTTGTCGAAATCGCGCATTTTGAATGAACTGTAATAAAAATTAAATAATAAATAATAAAATAATAATAAAACAATAATAAAAAAAAATTCCTACGGAATAACGGCTTTAAAAATACAGCTGACATTTTTGCGACTTTGCCTCTTCCGTTCCGAACCTTAAAGTCGCCCGTGCTCTCTGTCCGCTTGTTCTACTGGACAGTACATAGCGTGACGTCACGCGGGTTCTCATCCGCGATATTTATCACAGTTCTCTCCCGGCTGCTGGAAGGCCTCCAGATGGCGTAACGGAAGCAAACATGCGCACGGGGGCTCGATCAATGGCGCGGAAGTCCCGCACCGGCACTCTCCTGACCAGCCACGCGTACAGACACGCAAATAATTACACACGTCTCCGAGCCCCACACCAGGAAGCGGTTCCATTAGTGACATAATGCGCTAATGGATTCCCGCTGAGATAAGCTGTGAAAAGAAGCCGAGCTTATCTGGATAGACCTCCGCGACTCGGATTCGCCGCTAAGTCGTAACGCGAACTAACAACGCTCCGGCTTAATCCCCGAGCATTTACTAGATTTGGGGGGGGGGAGAGAAAGAAGACCGGATTTCGGTAGCTTCCCCGTGCGAGCCGTAATTACATCTTGCGGAAAACGACGAGCCAACGCGACGGTAGCTAAAGCGATTTACCGGAACAAGTAGGTTACGAGGTGAAGGAATTATGGGTAACGGGATCCGGAAAGTAGCTTTGATCCGAAGGCTGTGTTACGTTCATTAAACAAGTTGAAACATCCCGCATTAAATTTTTTTTAAAAATATAGAGTTATAATATTGTCATCACCTACACGAAATGCAGATTTTCCCATTATACTGTCTTAATTGTCTGATTGGGCTTCTGTATACAAGGAGTCTTACATAACTCTGCCGAGTTAGACAACACCGTGACGATTGCTAGGTATCGCATTTCACTTTAAATAAAGATACATTTCTCAGATGCTATCATATCTGAAGAGCACATGGTGGGGGATGTATTGCTCTTTAGTTGAATCCCCAGCTTATATGGATTTTGTTTGAAGTTTCGTACGAAATCGAATGGTCTATAATAAAACTTCAGACAGCGAGGATCCGCCATTTTACCGTTCATGAAGTACGTCACTATGCAGTGCGCGACATCACTCCTTTTCGTGGCGCTAGGGTGAAGTGCAGGGCATTTGTCAGCTGTTAGATTTGTTTGTTCAGGGTTACGTAAATTAGAGGACAACAATATGCATGATCATTACGGCAGGAAGCAACCAACTGAGCGGTAGTGGACGATCGCGCCACGGCATCCACGACCTGTTTGGTGAACCGTACAGTACCAACGGTGTTTTGAGCCGTTAACATCGACTTACCACGGCGCAGGTTTTCAAGTTTGTTACATCCATTTTTTTTTTCCCTGTCAAAAATTAAATAAATAAATAAAAAAAGAAGAAGCTTTAAACCCATCGCGTCGGGCGATGGGCGGCTTCTACCGCCATCGTCCCGTGGAAACTGCCTGTTTTGATCTCCGTCGGTCATCCGCCGTGAATCTCACGTCTTTCAGCGTCCGTGCACGTGGCCGGATCACGTGAGCGATCCGAGACGCCGTGAAATAGACATTCGCCCAGCCGACACCTTGCTTCCTCTCCGATGGCGGAGTAGTCATGACGACGAGTTTTTCGCTACCCGATTATCGCCGACAAGTTTCGTTATCGAACCATAAGTTTAAAAAGAAGACCCTGATAAAGTTATTAAAGTAGCGCATGACAGGTGCGCATTTCTGCTTTATTTTTTTTTTTTTTTTACAATAATTGATGAACATCAGTCAATACACGAAACATTTAATTCGCCAATTTATATCCCTGTTCGGCTTCATCCTCTTCCATAATCGCGCACACGGATAATTCGGGTATTAAGCGTTCTGGCCAACCCTAGCCCGTACAGGTAATCACGTGCTTGTACCGAGTTAATTTACGTACCAATAAATCGATTTGTGTATAAAATGTAAAATATTTCAACGAAGTTCATCTATACGGTCGCGCGTTTTAAATAAACTAACATCCAAACCCAATCATCATCATCATCATCTTTGGCCAATGAAAATTCGCTTTTTTCGCCGTGTATCCGCTTTAAATGAATCAGAATATATTACACGCCAGGGCAGCTTCCTTTTTATTATAAATGTTTTCTAATAATTCAATACTTCTAAAATTATTTCCGTTTCTCCGCAGCCTACTCTACAGGGTCCTCACAACAACAACAACAAAGAGTTTCCTTTATTTCTTTTAATTATGGAAGAGAAGAGAAAAAAAACAAATATTTATTTATTTTGTCGGCTGAACGTTAGACGTAGCGGTCGCTTGGCTGGGCCGACACAAAGCGGACGTCTTGAGCCGAGCAGACCACAGGATTCTCGTCCGAGCCGCCATCGCGCACTAATTATAAAGGGAAATCCGCTGTCGAACGGTCTCCATTAACTACACCGCAGTTGAGGAACCGGATAATATTTTCATTCTCTAAAAAATAATGTGACCCGTCAGCTTTTAAAAGCCGGACCTATTCAGAAGCAAGGGCGTCGGTGAAGCCCGAATCGAATCCCGACAGTAGATACTTTCAAATCGCCGGCCTTATCTTCTTTCCGTCTTGGAAAAAAAAAACCTAGAATGGTCTGAGAACTCGGTGAGTGATAGCTGACAAATATAGAAAGGGGTGTGTGTGTGTGTGTGTGTTGGGGGGACAAATTTTACATATTTATTCCATCTGGTTATACGGGCCCTGCCATAATAATGTGGATACCCGCTATTACGTTTTGGCACTTGTTTTTTTTGCGGAAACGGAAAATAAAAACGAGAGAGAGATCGAGAGAGATGAGGAGAGAGAGAGAGAGAGATGAGAGAGATGAGAAGAGAGAGAGAGATGAGGAGAGAGATGAGGAGAGAGAGAGAGAGATGAGGAGAGAGAGAGAGAGATGAGGAGAGAGATGAGGAGAGAGAGAGATGAGGAGAGAGATGAGGAGAGATAGAGAGAGATGAGAGAGAGAGAGATGAGGAGAGAGAGATGATGAGGAAAGAGAGAGAGATGAGAGAGCTAGTAGTAGAAGAGATGCTGTAGAGAGATGAGGAGAGTAGAATGGAGTTCTTTATGTTAATACGAGTTTATCTGGGCAGAATAAGGGATCTCTACCCGGTTTAGCACTGAATCAACGAGATTTCCTATCAGCGTATGGTTTACTTAACACCCCCCACCTTTAATTCAGTGTCTGTCTTTCTGGCCGAGCAACTTGAGCGAACCATAACCGTTTTAAATCACGCGACCAGTCTCGATCCCAATCCTGTTAATTAATTAATTAATTAAGCATTTTTATCCCCCCCCACAAGTACTTTCCTTAATCGCGTTATTCAAGTTACCTACCTTATTTTACGAACCTACATAAATTGGCGTCAGGCTTCATTCCTGTTTTTACATAAAGTTGGTTGGTTTTCTAGAATGGACCTTTCTCTTGAATACCTGAAACAGCAAGGCTACCCTCATCCTTCCCGTGAAACGTGGCCGCGGTAGTTGTCTTAGATGTTTTACAGAATATTTAATCCAGCGTTTGATCAAAAACTGTACACGGGCATTTGTTTAATGCTTTACCATTCGAATATTTCCTTAGGATAATAATTCTGTGTCACATCTTCCACCACTCTCTAGTCTCGTGCCTCCCCTGCTGCTATATTCGGCTACTGGCGTCAGCGCTATCATCGCTGTTTGCCACCTCAGAGTTTCCAAGTTCTTTCCGTCGTCGATAGCACTGGCAGAAAACCGAAAGACGGATAAAAACACAAAGTAACAAATCTCTTTTTCTCCCTTCTTTCCAGTTGAATGCGATCCTTGAAAGTGTCAAAACTATTCTTATAACTTTCAGTGCGATCTTTCAAAGTGTCAGAACGACTCTTCTAAGTTGCAATTGGTTTCCTCTCTGAACCATTCCCCGTGTCAAAAGAATTTCGATTTTTGCAACCTGATTAAAGTCTTGATGGGTTTTAAATATTTTCTTAAAGCGGTTGTAGTTTTATTGTTCGCTCTCGTTTTCTGTAGGATATGAGGTTTATAAGCAACTAGAAATAACCTCCCTGAGTCTAAATCTAGGCATGGAAGCCGTAATAGAGGTGTGTACGTTCATTCAGCAACATTTATTACTGATCTTCTCCATCAACGCGATGACCGACGTGTTCTTTTCAGATGCTTAGAATGGTACAGTAGGTGGACAGCCAACCCCAGGAGACGGTCGCAAGCCGAATCCCAACGAATTTACACACCCACACACACACACACACACCACCAGCATACACACATACATACACACACACACCACACACACAGACACACACACCTCATACATACAGACACATACACACATACAACACACAGACATACACACACAACACACACCACACCACACACACACACACATACATACACACACACATAATACAACACACACACACATAAAACACACACACACACATAATACATACACACATACACACACATACAACACAACATACATACACCACACACACACATACATCACCACACACACATACACGATTCCTGCGCCGATTATTCGTACACAAGACGTACACAACATCGTCTGATGTTTTCCGACTGTCACTTTTCTACAAATAGAAAAATCTCCCAAAAACAAGACAAACAAGATGACGGTTGGTCATGGAAACGGAACCAAACTGGGTGTCATTCTTATGCGTCGAAACTGGTGCCAAAAAAATGTTATATAAATTACACATAAGTTAAGTCTGTTAATAATACACATATTTTATTAGAATAACAGAGTCTACTAAAAATAAGGATCGTCTATCTTCATAGGACATTTAATGATAAAGATGAGTTTCCCCCGTATTCACCAACAGATAGGAATACGTGAGACTGGCGGTCGTGTGAAACTTTCATAATTCTACTGGAAGAACGCAAAGAAACATAAGCAGCTGATAGGCAAGAATTCTCAAAATTTTCACTGGAGAAACTAGCTGACCGATTCTAAATGGACTCTCTCGCGTAGCGTAATTGGCGATCACCGGTAACAGATTGGAAGCGAAATTAAAAAACAACAAACCGCCTTTTGAGCCAATCAAGCCGCATATAATTGCAAAGTTTTCAGTTTCTTTATCCGAGATATTTAAATATCTACAAACACTTTTTCCCACACTGACAAACCCATGTGAAAAGTTGGGGGGGGTTTGCTTAACGATATATAATTACACATTCTTCGAGGCTAACTTTACACTATTTTACATGTCTGTTTTTTCTCTCCCCTTCTCACTTTCGTATATCAATGGTGGCTCCCTCCCCCTCCTTCTCTGTGTTTTTTCTTCCTTTTCCTTTCTCTTTGATGTTCTCTCGTTTTTGCTTCACCCATAAAATGGCGCCGGTTCGTTTGGTGATGGAAGATTTTTTTGCACGCTGTAGTCTCGCGTCGAAAGACGCGAGATGACGGGAACGGACTGGGAGGGGGGGGGTTATCGAAAAGTGGAAATTGAAATGGCGAAACGAAGCCGCCCTGCAGGCATATTTATGCTGCAACGTCTGGGAGGACCGTTTCTGTAGCGAATTCAGCGATCATACTAAATAAATAACGAACGTCTTGTTGAGAAATCTCAAAATCTGTACACGTTTCCTTCCTGTAACCATTCGCGACCGTGTTTTATTAACCCCAAGCCCCCTTTCTACCAACCTCCTCCATGATATCCATTGTTCTGGGACAAAAAAAGAGAGGCAACCAATACGATCTTTATTCGACAAAGACTCGGCTGAGGCCGATGGAACTTTTTCTTTTATATAATTATTTCATCCATCCTTTTTGTCCTTTTCCCTCTTCTACATTACTGCTGTCATATTCCGTAAAAAAAGCCCTTTTATGGAATTAACATAATGGATGGCGACATTAAATTGCTGTTCTAAAAAATAGGGTTGTTGTTTCATTTTTTAGACAGCCATCGAGATCTCTGCGTGAGGGGTAATAATATTTCGATGTAAGCTCCCACAGGGCCCAGTGAAGCTCTTAGGGCATTCATTCGACGTCGAACGGTGTCTAGTAAAGCGGACTCACCGAGCTGGCGACTATTAACGTGATGGCCGGGAAGCATTTCCTTAAAGCGAGACGGAAACAGCTGAGAGCTTGTGCGAGGAGGTGTGAAAGGAACTTCGATTTGTGACGCTGTGTGTTCTACAGAGAACGGCAGCCTGGTCCGAAAAGACCACGGTCGCTTTCAGTAGGGGGTGGGGGAGAAGAAGAAACTAGGTTCCCTTGTCTAAACCTGGTAAGAAAGCGGTTAGATTCTTCAGCTGTGGTTTCCGTCGTGTTCCGTAGTCCTTGGTCTACTCTTCAGGGGGTTGTTGTTGTATGTTTACGCAGGATAAAAAATTAAGGAACACATTTTTGTTCTAATGCTCTTAGTGATTATCGGACTTCCTGTCCGCAGTCACCGTCCCCAAAACATCTAATACAGTACTAAAGTTAATAAAAAGCGACAATCTTATATCGTAAATATTCAATGACCCCCTAAAACCTCGGGGATAATTCATACAAAAACTGCTGTCCGAGGCTGAACGCGGAAAGACGCACCTGTGGGTACTGCTAAGGTTGAAAACCCTAGTTCGAATCCCGGTCGGAACCGGTTCGGTTTTCTCTATCATCCGGCCGCGTGTTTTTTTTTTGTTTTTTTCCTCCTCATCTAAAATTTAAGGGTCCTGTTAGGGACTTCGTGGCCTTTCACTCAGTCAGTACGTAGTCACGCGATTTCTCATCTAGTGGCCAAGATAGGAATCCGTACCTGGGAAAGAGTGCGACGACAATGTTGGTTGACTTACCAAAATAGAGAAAATCCATTATAAGGTTCCTCGAAACATTGCCCAGTTTGTAGCTTACAGTGAATAATGTTAAAGGGGCACGGAAAAGCGTCTACTCCTTTGATTCTAAGTGAGATATCTTCTGAATGACATTGTCTTATTGAATAAGACAAATTGAAAATGCACAACTATGACGAACAAGGGAATGGTATAAAGTATCGTGCACAGCATAGTAATGAGGCCACACCTGACCAACCCACGAACGACCGCTAGGGTACTGAGCTCGATTATGATACATAACGCTGAGTCTTTCTTGATGAAGTTATAATTTTGTCATAATATATTTGAAAACCACGGAATGTTTATATTTAATAAAATGACTCTTGGGATTAATAATATGGAAGTTATCGCACGTTTTAATGGAGTAAATTAAATCAGACTTAATGGCTTTTTAAAGATAATTATGGCATATAATGGCTTAATAATCATATTAATACTAAATCATATTTCTCCTAGCGATAGGTTACATACAATTTTGTATAAATAGTAAATGTGATCTTTTAAAATTTAAAAAAGAAATATATATCAAAGTACCAATTAAATGGTTTACTTAATTTTCTCCTACCCATTACATCTTATTAGTTATTATACCAGATTTTGTTTGAATTTTTTTTAAAAAAGAAGCCTTCTACACAAAACTGAGACACAGAAAAGTATTAAAATTTGTCAGTTAAAGTCGTCTTTACTTTAACTGGGCCAGAGGCCTCACTTCCCAATTATGCAGCAGTTTGTTCACTCAGGACTGGAACACACACACACAGATAAAACATACCATTATATATGTATCGAATGATCGAAATACCCAAATCGCCAAGTTTGCATTATAACTCGAGAGGAAATCTGACAACTGTTTTCGAAATAAAAGATTTTCAGATATAAATATTTTTGGGCTCTACAACTACATACTAACCCCCCCACCTTTACCCCCAACACTTTATAAAGATTCTTTAAAGGTCCACAAGATTTTTTACACTGATTTCCCTTATCCAGCATTTTTTGCACCTTCAAGCTAATCAAGACTAATCCATTAAGACAAGTCACCCTGCACGGATTTACTGCGGCAAGACAGACACTCGTCACCATCGTGTATTGGAGTGATTACAAAATGTAACACCTTACCGTGTCATCGCATGATTTATTCGCTGGCACACTTACACCTTGCTGTGACTTCGGACCAAGCCTTTGAAATAAACCCGTTCTTCTGACTGACAGGTCTCGTCAACTCCCCAGACGGAGATCGGAGCAGCAAACACCCAAAACTATTACAAAAAAAAATACTTTAGAAAAATCGACTACATAATTTAGGGTCTGTCCGAAGCCCTGATGGCCGTTTACCTCTTTTGTATAATAATTTTTAAATATCTTAGTAAAGTCTAGGTAAAAACAAACTTTTTACTAAATTAAAATAAATAAAAAGATAAAATATTGACGAAAATATTCCAAGAGTGCTATTATAAAATGAGATTTAATTTTTTATAAAATCGCGCAGACTCAGCATAAACTTCCGGGCGCAGAGGCTCATGGTAGCACTAGTAGTGCTATTGTAAATTAGATATGGACAGACCTAATCATACGACTAAAAATGCATAAGTAAAAAAAAACACGAATTTAATTATAATGGCAGAAATAACGAAATTCTAAAATTGCATTGCTAATCAATAGATTCGCGGGTGTAAAAATAGTATTTTGCATTAGAATTGATTGACAACCTTTGAAGACTTCTAATAGACTGGTTCTTTCCCCTAGATGTGGACCATGTTGTCGCTTTCTGGACGAAATGTAACTTCTATTTGTTTTCAGTTACCGACACAGAAGACCCTCTTACGTAGACGTGGCATTTACCTTAGTCGTATCGATGCCATGTAAATGCCATCTTTCTCCACGCCCACTTATTAAAGGTGAAGTAACAGCGATAAGTTTTAGACCCGCTGCAACTGTTTCGTATTTATATTGTTCATGCAAAAAAATACATTTGCGCGTCTTTTAGCGTGTATTACGCAGGTGGTCAAGTTACCTGTCTTAACTGAAGCGTCCGGTCTCCTCCTACCCACTCTCATAGGTAGGTAGTAACTTAAATTATTTTAAAATCTCAGCAACTTAAAAAGCAAAAATGATTTTTGTTGATCGTTATCATCTTACAATCGTAATATCAGAGAAAGATGGATTTATAAATTCATTTTTCGCTATAAGAATGGTTGAATCTCTATGTTCAGAAAACTCAGAGGAAATTTCCAGTCGCTCTGTTTTCATATTAAAGACCGGGATTCTAGAGGCCTCCCATCCTTTTCTGAATTATCTTCAAGCGATGGTTTAAAAGATATTTCAGCGATTAGGATATTATATATATATATATATACAATAAAGTTCTTCCACGGTTACCTTTGTTATCAAATAGTAAGCCACCCTGGTAACAAATTCTTTATTAAATTGTTCTCTTTGATTCCTCTAATGTCGAATATGCCAAAATGCCTCTCCTCTTATGTCCCCGTTGTTCTCCTACCACACAGTGTAATACACAGTTTCCGGATGGTTATATTTCCGGATGTGTTTGCTTTATTAATTCCCCACCAAACGCAGACAAATAATTCAGTGAAAACTCGAGTCGGGTTTCCTTCTTCCTGTTCTCATGTCTTTCGACTCGCTCGGTTAATCGTTGTTGCTGTTTGTAATATTTTAGCGCATAGGTGGTGAGATGCTGATCGAAGAGTTATCCCCCCCTCCCGCCCACACCCACAACAACCTCCATCGATGGGTGGCGCGCGGGTCGTATAGGCCGTCCTGTTAAGGTGGAGTTTCCTGGAAAGAATAGGAGTGGGTTTACCGAAAAACCGGATATGATTATTTAAAGGGGAAAAAAAAATTTAAGAAAGTCATTCGATTAATTAACTGCAAAAACTACGTGAAATCAGATTCCCACTGCTATACACAATAAGAGTGATGTAAGAACTTGTTTGCTATTTTAAAATTCTAAGCTGCATAAAATTTATTTCTGACACTCGAATACTGAAGATTTGAAAATTAAAGCTGAATTATAGGTCGGTGATCTACAGGTACATGAAAAACAAGATTAGAATTACGAGTGTATACTAAACGATGAATAATGGTTGACGGTGCACTCTTCATCGATACAGCGATGGAGAGCATTTGTGATCTCTCACCGAAAAAAACAAAAATTGTTGAAACTTTTTCCCCATAAGACTTTTCTTATTATAACATACAACTGTCAGCTGGTCGGCTAAATGCTACATCTAGCGCACTGCATTGTGGTATCGATAAAGGGGGGACAGTAGGTTGGAGTCCCTGTGTAGATTGGAGGTTTTATTAGAGGCACATCTTTTCTAATTTGCGGCCAAGTCGTTTTATACGCTTCTAATCGACGGCATGAAAGATACCATGCAGCAGTGGAAAGTGATGTGAAAACATTGGTTATCCGGTCTGTTACATAATAACCTGGACTAGACACCGATGATGATGGTCGGCTCTGATTGGTACGGTCGCGGAAAATTAATTATCGCCAAAAGCGTTGACAGATTTTACATCACTGCTGTTCCTCACCCTGTCGGATAAATCAGGCACTAACCAGACTGGCGGGAGCTTGACCACGGCTGCGACGTATCGTTGTTCCGGATTGGCCGCCCACAGATTGCAATAGCGCTGCGATCGGAGTTAATACCAAAAGCGTAAATAAAGATCTGCAGTAAAATTCTTAGGTGGATAAATAACTTGTATTGAGACATAATGAACAGAAAACTGTAGGCAGCTTTACTAGAAGAACAGGGTCTTGCATTAAAAATGAAGTAAAGCTGGAACCGCCAGGTCGGTGGGTGGCGTGGTCGCAGCAGAGCTGGGCGGTTCTGCGACAAACATGTGCTAGACGCGTGGCGTCTGCAGGAATTTCGTAAGCATATCCAAAAGCTTTATTGATGCATCTGACTCTCTTCTCTCTCCAAAAAAATTAAATGATTTTTAACAAATAATTCCACAAATTATCGTGAGTTAAGTCAAATCGAACGAAACGCCTATGAGAGTGCATTTTTAGGTTCAGTTGTGGTCAAGCCTCAGTCCGGTTTCTCAGCCAGAGCGTGCACGTGGTCAAGCCTCAGTCCGGTTTCTCAGCTAGAGCGTGCACGTGGTCAAGCCTCGGTCCGGTTTCTCAGCTAGAGCGTGCACGTGGTCAAGCCTCAGTCCGGTTTCTCAGCCAGAGCGTGCACGTGGTCAACCCTCAGTCCGGTTTCTCAGCCAGAGCGTGCACGTGGTCAAGCCTCAGTCCGGTTTCTCAGCCAGAGCGTGCACGTGGTCAAGCCTCAGTCCGGTTTCTCAGCCAGAGCGTGCACGTGGTCAAGCCTCAGTCCGGTTTCTCAGCTAGAGCGTGCACGTGGTCAAGCCTCAGTCCGGTTTCTCAGCTAGAGCGTGCACGTGGTCAAGCCTCGGTCCGGTTTCTCAGCTAGAGCGTGCACGTGGTCAAGCCTCGGTCCGGTTTCTCAGCTAGAGCGTGCACGTGGTCAAGCCTCGGTCCGGTTTCTCAGCTAGAGCGTGCACGTGGTCAAGCCTCAGTCCGGTTTCTCAGCTAGAGCGTGCACGTGGTCAAGCCTCGGTCCGGTTTCTCAGCTAGAGCGTGCACGTGGTCAAGCCTCGGTCCGGTTTCTCAGCCAGAGCGTGCACGTGGTCAAGCCTATATCTTTTGATCCAAACGCGACTGTAGTTGCGTCAGCTCTCTCCTTCTGGCAAGGCCGGGGTACGATATTAACGCATTCTGGTCAGCGATAATGTCCTGATCAAGAAAGCACATAACGCACACTAAATAGATTTATAAATTCGATACAAGCTGCAGCTATTTCCCGTTCCCTCCTTTTAACCACAGTATTGCACGCGCCTCTACCAGATCAGCTGCTTACCTTTCCAGGTGAACAGGCCGCTTGGTACGACACACACACCCTCCGCTCCTTCGCTTCGGGCTGAAGTGTCAAGTCTACGATTCTCTTGCAAAAGCAGAATTACAAAGCATCAAATATCCATCTTAAGTATCGGAATGAATCTTACTTCTTACAACAACAACAACAACAACAAAAGTTACTTTGCATAGAAGTAGTTGGAAAACTTGGCCAACTATTGCGTGGGCGCGTTAAGTGTCGATACAATAAATAATCCTAAGCTATCTGGGAGGCCGTTGATGCACAAAGTGAGTTACTTTTCCAACTGCTAACATCGTACGCAGCGAAATGCAATAATTTCTTAAACGACGTAGAAATACAGCCCAATGTGCGCGCTCAGCCTACCATCGACTTCCCGACACGACTTCCTCTCTAGTAATGGGCCAATCTACTTCTTCACCGCTCCCTGTTATCAACATCAAAGACGTCTTAAACAAATTTGGTGATTGCTGACTTGAAATCGCCTTTCTATTTCTGGCGATTGAAAATGAGACCTTAAAAAAAGGAAGAGCAAAATTCGGAATCATAGGATGATCGATCGCGCTAGCATGTTTATTTAGGTTGTATTATATCCATGGAAAATGCGCTTATTCGACATTATTTTGGAAGCCGATCTTTCTCAGGTCGATATCGATCCGCGTTCTCCAGAAGAGGTAGGGGGGAAAAAATCCGAAAGGGTGGAAATCGAGTAAATTCCGAAAGACCGGTAAAGAAATAAGAATTTCCTTGAAACAGCACAACTTAGATTCATTACTAGCAGAAAAATTTTAACTCTAAAAACGTTAGTGGACAGAGTTGGCAGTAGGTAAAGTTCAGTACATAGAGAAAGGACTTCAAGTGGTAAGGAATCAATGAACAATACAAGTCATTGTACGTATGAGAGCACATAATTGGACAATCTTAAAGTAGGAGGGATTCCATAAGGAATATAAGGAAGGACACACAACTTAGTACCTTGTAGAAGGATGTGAAGTAGTAACAAGTATATAAACAGTGCGTGGCAGTAAATGGAAAAACAATACATAGTGGACTGAGTTGAATTAGAAGAAATCTTTAAACAACAGCAAAGTGGTTAGTACCTGGCAGCTTCGACTGTTTCCATAACCAGGTGACTTTTGTGAAGGCGAAAGTTCGGCGTGGAGGAGGCGACTGATCATCCCCAGCAAGCTGGACTTTCGAGCGCCTTTTGGTCGTCTCTCCGGGTTCTTGACGCCGAACACCGGGCGACCAGCAGCATACAAAAAGTTGCAGTTGCCGTCTCACTTTTCAAAAGAATGAGATAATGACTCGCAGGTGTTCATATGTTCTCTCCCAAAGCCCCGCAGAATTGGAAAAGGCGTCTTCCCTGACCAGTTCAGGTCGATTATGATGATCTTATATAGGTATGCCAAACCGTAATAAATGATAAACACTTTTTCTGTTTGTATATATATTTAAAAAAAAAAACAAATAACAACAGAAATAGCTGGATGCTTGTGGTCTGTTCCTGATCGACAAGAACTGATTCTCAGGGTTACGTTGTTGAAAAGGACTCTCCGAAAATCGTGATTTTAGCACCTGGAGTCCAATACCTCCTTCTCTATTTACGGATCTCAGCTTGGTGAAGATACCTGTCTTTGAAATTATCTCGGTGATCTACATAACGCTGGTTTTGCATTGTTTTGTACTCCGCATTAATAAGGAAACTTTTATTATAAGAAATCTAAATCGATACATTAAGCATTTTCCTGGATTTACTCATTACATAGAGTTAGTTAACGGTAGGTCCTAGACAAGATTTATACGGAGAATCCAACCGAAATTGACAGAAGTCTGTCACCGCCGCTCAGCAGAGCGAATTAGGTCTTCACGCGTTATTATCTGCAGCTGCAAAGTGTGAGTGCGTTATTCAGTTTTATATACAGAGCACGATGTGAAGAATAAATCGATTCTGGGGGGGGCGAATGGAAGACGAACATGTGTGGGCGTAGGTATAAGGGATAAGAAAAGGAACCGAATGGTTAAAATTTTCATCTAAAATGTTGCTTTTTTAAAAAAAAAAAAAAAATTAATTGCCGGGAACACCTTACAGTCCAGCCTCGATATAACGCACCTGTGTGTTGTAAGAGAGTACAGCCTGGTAAATTATAATGCATGGTAAGGAAATACATAAAGAAATTTCTAAGCTGTTAAAGAAATCCTTTTGTTATACAACAAAAGATGTGTAGGTAAACAGCGGGGTACCTGAAGCAGATTGATAGTTTTTAGGAGATTAGTCTGGACAATAATTCGGTTGTCCGAGAGTTTTCCTTGATTGAGGCTCGTGTAGTAAATATATTTCTGGCGTACATACCGTCTGTCCTCGGGTTTCCAAATACCTCGCAAACGTCTACAACCATCAGTCGCGTCCGCCCTC
This sequence comes from Nautilus pompilius, assembly GCA_018389105.1. Classification (NCBI taxonomy): domain Eukaryota; kingdom Metazoa; phylum Mollusca; class Cephalopoda; order Nautilida; family Nautilidae; genus Nautilus; species Nautilus pompilius. The sequence goes on along the minus strand of JACATO010001130.1, from coordinate 22,858 downwards.
TATGAATTCATCACATTCGTTGGAAAGAGGGTGCGACCTAATCAGAGAGAGAGAGAAGAGAGAGAACCCGATTTTGGAGGCAGCTGTTTTCTAGTCCGAGCTGCTACGTCACGTGAGATCGGTCCCTCTGGCGAAACGCTTTCTGAGATGAAGTCTTCCGTCGTACAAGGTCACGGTAACCAATTCGTCATCTTCATCGATGATAATACAAGGGCCCGCGGTGCAAACAATAAGCGTGAACAGCTGAATGACCAGCGAAACAACTTTCACCTTTCTACCACCATCCGTAACAAATTTAGATTTCCTGTTGCTTTTCTATGGCGTCAGCGACTGGTGCCAAATATTCCAGCCTGCTTCCAGCTGCTCTATGGTAAGGTGCGGCCCTGACATTGTTTTGCCCAGTCAAGCAGCTTTTTAGAATTGTAAGCGATCTCTGCTACCCTCCCGTACAAATAATACTTTGGCACTTCAGTATCACACCTATATATTTTAGTCAGGTCTCTTCTCTTTTAAGGGGAACAGACAGCCAGGTGAAGCGACATAGGGTTTGTAGGCAGACTGTTGGTATTCGCTGTAATACGCCACTGTTTGGATTGCCATTGTGCGACCATGGTTGGACAGGGTAGAAATATGCTCCAGATGGCTGGGTCGGCATGGGGCCAAAACATCTCTTTCTTAAGTTCTACCATCCACGGAACCATCCGACCCACGTGACGGCGCATTCTTCTTTATTCGTCTTTCTCATTCAGATATGTTATCACTCCTTGTGGTGGTCTCGTCGGCTTGCTTCAATCGTTCGACGAAGCTATAAATATCCATCCTAAGTTGTTTTTTTTTTTTAACCAAATTAGCCGCAATGCACGGACCTGGCGAGACATTGTGATCCTGCGGAGGATTAAGCCTCTTATCAAATATAGCATATTTAATGGCGCCATTAGAGGCAGATGCTGTCACAGGCAATAGAATGAGTTCACGTTCTTTGTCCTTCTAAACTATAAAACGCAATGATCAATAAGGACGATTTAAAAAGGGGGGGGAGAAAATTATCTGGTTAGATTATAACAGAAGTTGTGTATAAACCCAAGGCAACTATGCCTGAAGTAAAAACCACCAAAGGCAGAACTTGTCTTAATTATATTCATCTACAGTAAAGCGAATTAGTCACAGAAGCCCGTCTACCGCATGCTACTTTCCTCCGTCTCTCTTGCCTTACAACAATTTGTCACCTGACTTTGACGTCATTGCTTTTGGACAAATACATTCCTTTTATGCGGTTCCTCTGATCCTTAAGCGGCCAGAATTAGCAGTTGTGTCGTTGTACCGCCATTAATGAAACGCAAATGTTTCTCTTAGAACCGCAGTTGAAAGGAAATTCATTAAAGTTCAGTAGGAAATTTAAAAAAAAAAAATATTTGGCAAATACATGCTTTCTTAAATATCGGGACGACCGAACATCGGCATCATTATACTGTTCAAAGAGCGAATAATATGCGGTTTTCCTTATAAACTAGAATTTGTTCCATCTCGAAAAGCGAGAGTAATTGGAGTTGGTCTACAAATTCAAATTAAAATTTCAGTCTTTACTTCTTTTAACGTTACGCTCATTTATAAACAAACAGTAAATCCAGTAAATGTTTTACAATCTGGAAGTAATTGGAAAACTTCATTTTCTATACGTAAAAACATTCGTTAACGTTTAAACTTGCTTAATTCTTTGTTCCGCGCACCGACGGCTACAGGGGGAGACAACTCCGATGAGCTGAGCGTGGCGTCGCGGTTCTCCGTTATGAAGCGTCACCAATTCTGCGCTGCTCCTGAGGGCCCGTCACCGAAATCCCTACCAGAACTTAGATGCGGGAGTAAACCCACGGGGCCTGCTAGTTACAGAAAAGCGATGTCGGGGAAGTAAAGTAAGCGGACGTGCGCTGGGAGTCAGACGGGATTTGACTCGAGTTTCGACCTCAGCAGTCCAGTGGTCTACGTACGACACGACTAGAATTCCTTTATGATTTGAGTTTGCATCAAAGAGTGTTACTTAAATTTCTGTGGCAAAATTCGTTAAAAATATTCACCAACATAAATTATTAATTTTTCAAATTTCATATTTTCAAAATCAATTGAAAAGTTAATAAAATCAGAACCTTTTTTTTAAACATTGTAATTTATTTTATAATTTTAGTTACTTCCTTATTAAGATTACTACATCTACATGGAAATATGTAAATACTTATTTTATACTTCTTCAATATGAACAATTGTGTTATATTTGGTTTTCTGACGATCAAACTCAAGTGAGAGTAGCATTAATTATTTATAAGTACAAGTTAATGTTTTTGCAAAAAAATATTTTACAATATTTAATTTTCTGTTTCATTTTGTTTAAATCTTAAGAAGAATCAGTGTAATAGTATTATACTTTTAAAGTTTACCTTAATATTATTCATGATTTGATTTAAACTCTTACATTTGTAAAGTATCATATACGTAAGGCATTATTCATCAGATATCAATATTTATGAGTTCCGAGGTCGCCATCTTATGTTTCGGCTTTTTTGAAATAAGTAGAAAAATCATCGACACCAGAACGTCTGACCGCGCAGCTATGAACATCACAAAGTTGTTTCTGGTTTTCTCTTCAGAAGAGCTCCAACAAAGGCGGCCATCGAGGTTTGGATTTACTGAAGGGACTCTCTAATTAATAATACAGAAAAGTTCTCGGATAAATATATTTTAGGTATGAGATAAACTAAGTATTATTAAAGTCTTTAGTGAGCGTTTAAGGTGCAGAGCAGAAGATGTGTCGTGTCTGTAAGGTATTTAAAAACGTTATAAAAGAGATCAGCCCCTCTCTCTGTAAAAAGAGTATTACTGACGGCTCAGAGAATGCTGTCCATCGAACTCCGCAAACCTTTACAACTGGGGTGTTATCTTAATCGTGATTCTTTACAGCTAGAAATTTTAAGACTTTGACAAAGATTTTTGGCGATAGCGATATCTTCCTTTATTAAAAATCCCTTAGATTATTCAGACCGCCATAAACTTGTGATAAAATTGTATATTGGCGAGTCTTTTGTTTCCAAAAAGGAATCAGTAATACCTTAAATGTACCATAACCCACCACCGCCAGTACCCCAAACGGATTGTGCCCGGGATGGAGTTTGTGAAGTCTTTGAGAGGAGCTGTTTGACACCTGCGATGGCCCCCTCTCACCAGCCATGGTTTTTTCTTTTCTTTCCTAAATGTACCCGCTTCTTTAGACATTTAAAACCCGACTCCTATCGGATGACGAACTGTTGCCGCGTAAGTTGTAAACGTTTCCTTCACTGAAATAACGGACTGTGGCGTAGCCAGCCTCAAGATGTAGAACCATCTACTTGATCATCACCATTCTCATCTAAACAAAAATGGCGGCATGCGGCGAACTGCTTGGTCTCGTGTCGCTGACCGGGCGTCTTATTCTCAGACATATTTTACAAAAAAACACATATATCAAGTTAAAAAAAAGAAGGAAAAAGAAATATATTATGTCAACGAAAAGCAGAATTTCCAAAAGATGCCAGTATTAGTTGCTTTTCCCCTTCTCTTCTTATGATAACTCCCGGCTAGCAACTGCTGCCATGTCTCTTACATTTCGTCTCTCGCCTCCAAACAAAAAGAAGAAAAAATTCCCGATCGTCTGCTGCCATCTGATAAGGCCGCATACGTCCTTCCAAATGAACCGCGTGACATCCCCCCCCAACCACTTGAAGCAGATATTTAGCGGCCTGCATACGTGGTGGAGGGAAGCCGGGAAAGAATCTCGATCAAGACTCCATTAGCCTCGTTGTGTCAGACAGGAGGAACAACGGGCGATAACCTTCCCGTGAGCCGCGCCCCGCCGTCCTGACTGTTTCGAGAATAACCGCCAGCCTCCGTGTCGCCACCAGACTGCCTAGAAAGGCTTCCGAGTCGCGCGACTCATCCAAGTTCTAATGCGTTGCCGGCACACTTCGCCAAAGGTGAAAAACCGGCTGTCAGCAGACATTTCGACAGGTATAAATGTCGTCTGCGGTGCGTTTCCAGACGGTTGGGGTACGCACGTCTTTTTACCGGAAAACGGCCTAGAACACATACACGTGCTTACCACCAGAGAGAGAGAGAAGAGATGGAGAAGGGGAGGGAGAGAGAGAGAGAGAGAGAGAGAGAGAGAGAGAGAGAGAGAGAGAGAGAGAGAGCGAAACAACGTGTAACTTTCCGGTTCCATCTTTCCAAGCACACTGCGATGAACCTGAAGAAACCTGCAATAACTTCCGGCTAGTGAAGTATCCCCATACTTTACCCCATGCCCATTTAAAGAATTCATTAACCCGCTGCTAGACCTGAGCAGATGGCGACTTCTTTGCCATAAATGTGCAGACCGCGTAACTTAGTAAAATGGCAGAACAGCAATCAATAAAGCTGTGATTAGGTTTACAACAGGCGCGTGACATGTTAGCAGGTGGAGACATCTACTGCCTCTTACGTCGATTTGACATTTCTACAAAAAGTCAAAACTGTCCAAAGAATTAGGGGAAAAGTGGGTGCCACTGAAACCTAACCGCTTCATTCGCATTTACATCTATACAGATGGTAAAATGTTTTGTGCGAAGTATATTAAAAGCTTATTTAACCCCTTCCAAAAAGGTTTCATTTGGAAACTTTAAAAAAAATTAAAATCTTACAAAGAATGGTCTCAGCAGGCCCCTTAGTGGAGCTATTACATGCAAGACTCCCTGAAGACATTTTTATTAATACGACGTTTAAAATGATTCACGTTTTCGCTGATACCTAAAACCAAACCTAATTTGCGCCTTTCTTTTACAATACAGCAAATTATTTTTTTCCCATTATGTATCCGTGCCGCCATTTTTGTCACTTTATAATTATGGCCTCTAGTGTTAATTTGATAAATGAAAAAAGAATTCGACTGTACAAACTTTCAAAAAACATGTAATTAGTTTGAAAACATCCATCAGACGCTTGAGCTGTCTTCACTCGTGCAGAGGATCAGATTATGTTGAAAAAGGGGAAAGAATTATTGTAACGGTGAAATAGAGAAAAGCATGATGCAATAATAAAGGTATTAAATCTCGGCAAAGAAAAACAGAGAGTCTTTTAGTATCAGGTGACGAAAATTTGTCTCTCCTCCCCACACACACACTTACGTATCACGTGTTCGGCACCGCGCCTACCTATTCTTTCTACATGCTGCTGCAAGTCTCACTTCCCTTTGTGTAATTATTCATTTCTTATTAAAAATCCTTTGTGGTAAATCGAATACAGGTAAATTGAGACTGCGTGCCATAGAATCGCTCTAAAGTTTAGTTTTCCTGGAGGTGGGCAGCCCTAAAAAAACAAACATACAAAATACGGGAAAATAGTCATCAAAGGATGTAAAGTGTTACTTTAACTACTTCTCATTTAAAAAACAAAAAAACAAAAAAAAAAACCACCCCACTCAGCCAAGCTTTTAAGGTGGTTTAAAATTGACGAATGGTACTTTTTTTTTTTTTTTGATTTCAAGATTAGAAACACATCGTGATCGGGAAAGTTTTTCAGTAAAATATATATATATTGACACGTTAACAATTTAAACTGGAAAAAGGAGCCCCATTAATATGTTGCCTTAAAAAGATAGCAGCAAAAGATTCTGTCTTTAAGCGTGGAAAAATTTACTGATTTCAGTTTACCTTAAAAATCAAGAAAGTATCAGTGACAATTTCCCCTTAATCATGAAAAGAAAACTGAACAGTGACGATTAACTACACAAAATGTATTGATAGCATTTTTCCACGAGCATCAAAGTTCGCAAAGATTACAGCTCCCCCCTTTTAAATCTAAAAAAAAAAAAGAGTCGTAACACGAACAGTTTTCCTTTAAACTAAAAGAAAAATTTGTGACAACAACTATTTCGATTTGTACTTAATATTATTAACAGTTTAACGCTAAATCATTTCAGAAGTAGCTCTTTCCCGAAACGCCTCAAATTGGGGGGAAAAAAATCGGCAATTTCGGCTTTAAAGATTAAAAAAAGAAAATTAAAAACAGTAGTCGTCTCCCCTTAAAAAAAACAAAAAAAAATTGAAAACAGTAGTCGTCTCCCCTTAAAAAAACAAAAAAAATTGAAAACAGTAGTTGTCTCCCCTTAAAAAACAAAAAGAAAAAATTAAAAACAGTAGTCGTCTCCCCCTAAAAAAATATTTAGAAACAGTAGTCGTCCCCCCTTAAAAAATAATTAAAAACAGTAGTTGTCTCCCCTTATAAAAAAAAAACGGTTAAAAATGCTCACAGCGTTGGAAACGTCTGTGGGAAAGTTGCGAGTACTCACTCACTCTTTCTGTAAATTCTGAGAGGTGTATGTATATAACGCGTATAATATACACACATAAAAAGTGCATTTGTATTTAATATGTGAGCCCTTTGCTTTAAAAAGAAACACCCGGAGTACGTGTGGAAGGCTGTTCCCAATACCCCGCAGCACTTTCCTCAGTTTCTCCAAAGAGTCTGACTTCGCCATGTAACCAGCCCCGTCTAGCCCTCGGGGGCTGACATTCCACATTTGGGCACCAAATTGACCGTATGGTTGGGACCGATCGTTCTGAACCTTCCCCCCCTTCCTGAGGGAATGGCGAGATAGACGGGAATCTGCCTGTCCTCCTGTCGGTATATCTTCGATTTTATGTAAACCCCTGACACTCTTGGCCCACACGTAGCCCTACACTTGTATCGATCCACTCATGCTTTCCTGTAGCCGTTGTACACCGCTCCGCCCACCTTGGAGCGAACTGCCGCCCATTATTACCAGTCAGTTCAAACTTCGATTTACCTACAAAAACAGACCTTCCGCGAGTGCGGCGCTTTCTGATCGCTCGCGTGACAACCAATCACAGTGTACTATATCAACACGTGATGCGATTCTATCACGTGTTCTTTGTAATTTATACCAGCTTTCTCTCCGTTTCCATAGTTATTTCTAATACTGTAATATTTTAATTAAACTTTGGAATGTAAATTTATGAACTATAATAAAGAGCGATCTTTAGACTGATAAAGGTCGCGTAAAATTAGATTTTGGTATCGTTAGGTTATAATTCACAACAACAACAAAAAAGTTAACGTTATTCAGCGACCCCACTACCACGTGACCTTCTCCGTCTCTTATTAAAATAAATGGCCTTTTTTATTTGCTCAAACAATTCGAAATATTCCACAATAAAAAATATTCCAAGAAATGTACTGATGTGCAGACAATGAAGCGGCATTTACGTTGCTGGCTATTAATTTAATTTTGCATTTATGTTGTTGCTCGCATTAAAGAAAAAATTGAACGTGGCTGTGGACTATTCCCCACTTGTTAGAATCGTGTTTACAGCAAGAATAATTGATTCTTTCTCTTGTTCATTCCGCACTATAAACCGTTCGTTAAAAACAGTAGAAATTACGTATAGTGATTAGGGTCCGTCCTCTTTTGATAATCGGTGGTCTGACTGTTTGTTTCTCTACTCAGTTTTATTTTTAAGATTTTACATTATTAGGCTGAGAACGCTAACCGACCAACAGCGGCCAGCGCAGTTTCTAGAGGAAAAATGTTCGCAAGTAACAGCAACAAGCCTGAAAATGAATGCAACTTCCATCACTTCGCCGAAACGCATTAGTTGGCCCCGCTGCGACTCTGTTTCCACAGAGGATAAAGCAAGATCAAATCGGTCAAAACAGGTGCGGCTGCGGCAACTTTGCTTCTCAACATAAGGGTAACTTTAGTAAGTTGAAGGCTGCTATCTAAAGAAATCAGTTAGAAGCTCTGTGACGTTGTCATACATTAGCACCATCATTACTATTATGGCTGCAAATTCCCGCTAGAGGGCGGACACGAACGAGAACATCGTAACTATTTCCTTTCATTTGCATCAGCAGGTTACTGTGTGTAGGCACATCAGCTACTGAAATAGCATCTCATAATGTAATTTAAAAAAAACTTTTTCACTTGCATAAAAAAATATATATTATTTCTGGTTTAAATCTACCGAGTACTGTTTGTAATAGTCTATTTGGATCTTTCCAACATGGTTTGAAGTCTCCTCTCTCTCTCTCATCTCTCTCTCTCTCTCTCTCTCTCTCTCTCTCTCTCTCCTCTCTCTCTCTCTCTCTCTCTCTCTCTCTCTCTCTCTCTCTCTCTCTCTCTCTCTCTCTCTCTCTCTCTCTCTCTCCTCTCTCTCTCTCTCTCTCTCTCTCTCACTCTCGCTCTCTCGTCCTTTATCTCTTCGTCTTTCATCTATCTTTGATAATTACTTAATATTAGATTAATAACTGTTATAAGGCGAAGTTATAAACACACTCTGAAATAAATTTATAAATAATTTAGAATATAACTTAATAATCAAAGATTATTATATTTATACTTTAGTAGAAAACAAAGCTAACAAGTGGTTAAGAATAAACCCTTTAAGTAACTTAGAACTAAAAATTATGCGCTCGACTCTCAACCCAAAATATGTGAATTCACTTTATTTAACCTTGCAAGCTTATTAAATATGTGAGAGTGCCATGGCAGGTGTTTTTCCTTTAACTCTTTATTGAAATTTTGTTTCTTTCATAAACTGACGATAGCAGCCGCTGGAAAACAATTTCATAAGAATCTTGCAGTTTCATTTACTTTTTATGTATTTCCTTAATGTTTGAAAATTTCCTTTTTACAAAATTTGACGTGTTCCCCCAAAACGTAAAAGCCGGAGAAGATAACAAACTGTCACTTTGGTTTGTGTTTGATGAGATTCAAACTTAACAGCAAATAGACGGAAGTCAAGATTGTTGGGAAATACAGAGAGACGTTGTACCACTGTCCACACTTATTCCACCTATGCCCATTCACCGTCTTCATTCCCACTAAAACACTTAAATACCAACTGAATCGGTTAGCAATCTATCAAACTGTCACGAGCTCAGAAGCTTTTATCTCAGGTGTGTTTCCCCTCCCATTGTCCTGCCCTGACAGAACTCCAACTACAGAACTCTGGCGTTCTTTTGCTTTAAGACACATTTTAAAAAAGTTATCCCTTTTCCATAATTTAAATGGCAAACTACAACGTTTTTAGCCCGTTCAGAAATCCTCAAGTCTTTATTCCTTTGAATTTTCTCTTAAAGTTAGATCTTATTCTTCATCTTCATACGGGACAACAACTTTGACAACATAGGTCATATTGAAATTTAATTTTTAAGCTCCTCTGATTGGCTGAGAAGTCTCTTCCTTTATACGTGCTGCGCTTCAGAGGAACCAATGAAATCCATTGTCCTGCATATTTTTCAAGTTCAGCTAATATAAAACTAGGAATCCACAGCTTTTGACCGCTCCAGAAAAAGTATATATTTATAGGTCTATTTTAATCCAGCGTTGAATATTCATTAGCTAACATATATTTCTAATACACGGTTAATATTAATACTGATTTTAAAATATTTCCTCTTTTATGAGGGAGAAATTTTATAGATTCGCTATTGGGAGAAACGTGGCCGAGTGACATCCTGCGAGGATCAGTACATATTTGTTAACCCTGTGCCAGCGGTATAAGCCATCGTCGTGTCCAGGCCAGCGCCTCCCGGGTGGGGGTGGTGTTTGAAGTAACCGCTGCTTAACCTCAAAGAGGGAAAGAATAGTCCTGGGTAGGGGGATGGGTTAGGCTAAATATCTAAACGATGATTTTCGCTTTACTTTAATGGCGTTTGGCCGTTTGAAAAAAAAGAGCTGAATGACTCATATGTCGGCTATGATCTCGTTGGCAAAACCTTAATGACGGGCGAAATTGTCAATTTTATTTCATGCTTAAGGACTTTACAAGAAGACCCAAGGAACCATCTTAACGATGCATTTACCTCTTTCATGTTTAATGCGTGTACACAGGCACCAGGTAGAAATAGTATGTCGGTCTTTGGAGGTGAATTACGGATATCGCACCGACGCAGCGACGACAGCCGGTACTTCAGATACATTTCCCAGGTGTGTCGATCCCATACAAACTAGCAGGTAAAATGGGCTGGGGAAGAAATATTGCGCTTCCAGCCTTATACAAACGAGAGTGAAATACAAAGATAAAACGGCGTTGTGTTGGTTGATAAGTCTCTTGCTTAGTGGAATAAGCCAATGCCACCCACAATGTACCTCATTTTTAAAAATAATTTGTGCATTTTTTGAGGCTCAAAATCGCAGCAACACTTCAGCGGACGACCACATGTTCGGGAATATAATTCTAATTTTTACTTCCCACCCATCCCGGAAATTCCAAACACTATATAGTGAAATACTACAGTTACTATAAAGTAAAAGCCCGCAAGATTGGGATACAACCGCGACACCCTCTTTCCTCCCACCTCTATTCTATCTTTAGAATTTAATTTTCTTATGGAAAACTTGTGTCTTTCTTCTATGGCTTGGACTTGTGACTTCGGCACCCATCACTCATTAAATGGACCCAAGAGCTAGATCATGGTGACTGCTCATCATTGGATGGATGGCATATGCAATAGTCACAAGTTTAAATCATGAGATCGTGAAAAGAGATCTCTTCGTTCCTTTTAATTGACTTCAAAATTGTTTTGTTTAAATAAATCATTGTACTGATATTACGTCTTTCTAATAGGGTCACTTACGAAATGCACAGCAATAAATAAATAAATAAATAAAGGTGAGGAATTTCTTTTTTTTTATTTTACCAGGGCTGCCTGTGGTATCCATTCTGTGACGTAGTGTTTCTCATTTTTCTGTATATCGCATAGGTTTCTCCCGAATACTCTGGTTTCCTCTCAAATGAATTCGGGATAGTGGCATGCAGGTGCAGAACACTTCGACCGAGATGCCATGCCGCTTATATAAAAAAAAACAACTTTAATTTTCGGTACATACATAAGATTATTTACTTTTTCTTTCCACTAGTTTTGTTTGTTTATTTCTAAGTCATTCGAAGTTGTTTAAATATTTGAATCATTTGATCTCATTTTGGGAACAGAAATCTAAGTATACGCGATGGGGTAGTTTGTGGTACATATGTAAGAGCATACACGCGCATTAGCGGATGTAATGAAGAAGAAGAAGAAAGATATTTTAATAAAAAAAATGTCTTGTGTGATCAGAGGTCCCATGTGTACTTATTGCACAGCGCTATACCATCTATAAACATTTAGAAACAACACGGAAGCCTACAAGCAACGATTTGCTTAATGATACGTCAAGGTTTTAATGGTAAATTCTCAATATTTCTGCATTAAGTGTACATATACTTGCGTATACCGTACATCGCGACGTATAAATCAACATCTGAAGCCTGAAAAATTCCTCAACAACCAGGGGGTCTACTTATGTGCCGAGTAGAAAATATGGATCTCAAATTTCTCGGTGAATGACGTCGAGGATGATGAAGACGAACGAGGTGTTCGCCAGTCTGAATCAGCTGCATACAGTTCGAACCAAAAGCTATTTTTAAAGTTTTTATTTAATTGACAGTTTATGTACAGTTGGAGCCACAGTCGCAATATGTTCTAAAATCCTTCAGACTCCTCATCTTCGACATCTGACACAAAGAGTTCACCATCCCGAGACAGGTCGGTTACGACACCGCCGTGAGAATTCCTCTCTGAATCATATCCAGCCTTTTCGGTTCGTCGTCATTCCGACACAACAAACTATCATCCTCAACATCCATTGAATTTGATATTACTCACTTTTTTTGAATGATCTGATGACAGTATCCATGCTAATATCATCTCACGATTTCATTACAAAACCGCACAAAAGCAGAGTGGGACACCACGCATTTTCCCACTCTTTGTGAAGTTCTTTTCTCCATCAACAATTCACTTCTTCCATTCGACACCAACATGGTCCTCAAGTAGCTTATTAAGATTCACATCCAAAGGTTGAACCACAGATGTTGGACTCCCTGGTATAAGTGCAGTCCCGATGTTATTTCTTCCCAAGGCGCTTCTTGATGACATCGGTTACATAAGGTTTGAATATATTTCTCACTAATAGGCTACGTCCTTTGCATAGGCCAACCGGCTGCTCATTCTACACATTATCAGTCCATCCGGCCCTTTTCTTGCACATGAAGAAACGTTTCGGAAGGAACCTGGTTTTCGTAATAATTTTCGTATGAAAATAACCCTAAGTATTAATTTAGTTCCGTTGGCCATGCAGGGTAGGCCACCGCGAACCATGTCTTCTAGTGTCCCATAGTTTTTGAGTCTTTCGCGTCTACAGTTCGGTTGCTGAGCACATCGAAATTTATCGCCATTTCATCCACGTTGTAGATACGGCATCATTCATCTCGTGACCTCTCTCCAACGATGAATCGATGAGAACAGGTAACTTTGGCTTCGTGGTCTGTATTTTCTGAGCGACTTTGGTGCTTTTCCGCAGCACCAGACATTTTCTCTCCATAGAGCGACTACACCAAACGGCTGTTACCTTGACATCTTTACTTGATTTGATCCACTTAGGTGCATAAATACGTGTCGCATTTCTCGTGACGATGTAGCCATTCGGACGATTTTCAAAGATCCAATCCGACACACGGTTCTCAAGAACATACCAATGGGCGGTGCCCGATCTCCTGGAACATTTGGTCTCACGCACCTTCTTTAGAGAGGATTCATCTTTCTTCCAGTCTCGCGAATTCTCTCCCGCCGCACATCTATTTGGCCATTCTAGAGTTGGCCTGATAAACTATGTCCGTAGGTGCAGGAGGAGGACGCGAATTCTGCCGAAGACTTTCGATACAGTGCATAGCCATTGTCTCACGAAGACAGACAGATGGCGAGAAGAATACACATGCGTGTCGTTATAAAATACGAGGTTTCTGTCCGATCTTTATTCTAATGAATGCAGACTTTTGTCCAACCAAGTGTGCATGCGCATGTCTACCGCACGCACACAAGTCGAGAGAGAGAGAGGTCGGTAAAACGATATATTAAATTCACAGTCAGATACAACAGTCACTTAAGTTAGGTATGGGCCTTCATTTTGTGACGCCTAATCAGAAACATACATACGATAGTTCATATTGGGCCACTTAAGGCCTCAAGTACTTCCAAGTAAACGCTTTGTTTATTTAAGGAAAAATTCTAGGCGCAGAAGGGGGAAGAAGGAAAAAAAGAGCAAGTGCGTGCACCAGAAAGACGAGTCGCTTAAGTCGCGATAAAGTAGCTACTTCAGACCTCTCGTTTGGACGGTAAGTACATATTGGGCCACTTAAGAGCCGAATAATTCTGAGAAACTGCTTTACTTGCCCGCGATAGAGCGAGCACACATTGTGGGAGGAAGAAGGGCCGTATGGAAAATGAATATGGATGAAGAACACCTCCCCTTCCTCTGCTCGTTATCTTTTTTACTTTTTTTTTAGCTTTGACGACCGTTTATTTTACGCTTTGGTTATTTAAAATAAACTGATCTTTCGCGTATCTTTTGCGAAAACAGCTTTCGTCCATTAGCGACCACTTTCGAGGAAGTCGTTGTTCGATGTCGCCGATACATCGATCTCCACACGGCGTTTATGGGGCAACTGTAAACTTATTCGTTGATGTTTTTTCATTAAAATCTGCCCAGATGTCACAATATACGAGGGATTTAATAATGGATCCACTTCTAAGAACCCAACATCGCGAAAAAATGCGGCATAGACCTCTCTATGGATCAGAGTATATTAAGGTGACGTCACGTCCCTAATAATCTCTTGTCCGTTGGTGAAATACCTTCTCTTAGCCTCCTTATGTCGATCTGCAGCTGCTCGGTCCATTTTGTAATCGAGCCAAACCTTAGCTAGAATTGAAAACTGATAAATTAAAGTCTGACTAATGTTTTGAAAATTCTGAAGAAGTTAGGCGTTACGTGCAATCCTAATGGATTCTTTTAATAAGATATCGTTTATCTTCGGAGAAACCCTCAGCCAACAGACCTAACTCACCAGCAGCTTTCCGGACACCGGCTCAACTTCTCTCATTTACGGAAGAAAAACAAATACATTTTCTATTTTTAAAACGTTTGCAGGAATCACAACTCGTGAAGTCATTAATAAAATATCTCACATTGCATACACTGATGAATTTATTAACGCACATAGTTAGATTTGTGATAGCATATTTTTATTTCCACATATTTTATGGCAGAAACACGTGACTTGTCAAAGGGGCATAATCTTCTCTTATTTAGTTTTAACTACAAACTGTATCCTACCGTGTTGTTATAAAAAAATTATTCTAATTATTTTACCATTATTATTGTTCTGTTTCTTTTCTCTTTTTTGGGCTCAACCGATGAAACATAACGTGGACGAGTTTATTTGAGTATCCACGCGAACGTCACGATTTCCTAGCGTCTTTACATGACATTTCTTAGCTTCCATATTTAACGACACGAAAATCCATTTAAAGATTAGTTATTTTAAGCATAATTATCGATAGCTGAAACGCAGATAAGTGAGAGCTCGCGAAGTAGTAACTTACGAGCTATTATTGCTGTTATTTTTCTCTTTTAGGGGGGAAAAGTAACCCTAGTCTAACTCATCGCGAGTACCAAAGGGAGGGGCAAAAAGAAAATCGCGGAGATCAGCAGGGTGAGATAACTCCGGCGTGCATACAAAGGCCGGTAGCTGTTCCGGAACGAGGTAAAAACAGTCTAATTATGCACGGCACAGCATTAAGAAAACGACAACAGAAATGCACATTGACGTCGGTTTTCGGAGACTGCGTAAACAATACAGAGCGCAGCATGGAAATATTCCGTGACCTTTCCTAAGCGGAGCGGATCGTTAAGGAAAGGAAATTCCGAGAGAACGGACGAGACTTCGGGGCCACGTGATCAGACGGTATTGGGGTCTCGGTCGCGGGCATGCGCCCCCGAAAGTTAATCTCTGAAATTCGCCCCCTAATTCTCTTCTCGCCGATTATTACGATATTAAATAGTTTGTGAGCTCTTTTATTTAAAGCGCAGATCTCTCCGCAATTATCTGTCGTCTTCTCGTTTGATCTCCGGCGGCCCTACCTTCCCGGCGAAGGCTTCCCCTGCAGCCCTTTTCTATTAATCGGTTTAAGTAATATTTACCCCCCCCCAATAACAATGGCCAGGAAGCGATCTCCCGACTCTGTTGCGGTATTTGTTCTCCCTTAAAAGCCGCTTTTCAGCCGAGACAAATGTTTTCCAGGTTGGAATTTTTATGGCTGTAGGGATTTTTTTAAAAAAAAAACAAAAAAAAACAAACAAAAAATTCAGCTACAAAAGCGCTCACTTCAATTCTTTTTCTTTCTTCTTTTAAAGATATCTTGAGGGAGTTTAATGGACCCTTCAGTACTCCCAGAAAGTACCCAGCTCTTCTGAACCGACATATCGTTCATTTTAAAAATAGCCTGCCCGGTCTACATTCCAAGAGGCTGTTGTTATCTAATACAAATGGTGGGGGCTGAATTTAAACAACTCCGCCTGCAGATGATGTCCAAACAGAATTACACTGCGATCGGGCAGTTAATTTATTGCCCGCAGCGCTTTATGTGGACCAAGTGAACAAAACACGAGAAACTAACCCCTGGGGGGGGGGGAGATAAGGGGGGGTAAATAAAAGTTTAAAACAATCAACAGAGAGAAATCAGGTAAAACGTCGTTTCCGTGTATCTGTCTGTCGCCACGGCAGAGCCTCGCTCAACCGATTGCTGTAAAGGCGGATATAACGCGACTATTTTCCTCCTCGGATGCTTTATTTGCTAACCCGCAAAGGTGGTGTCTGTCAGGATATACAGAGCCTTGTTATAAGTACAAGGTCAACGCTGAGACTTAAATAGGATCCCCGATCCGATGTTTGAGGTGGTGGGTGGGTGAGGGTTAAGGTGCAGAGTTACCGATCTGAGAAAATCTGAAATAGCTTAGCGGTTCTCACCCCTGGCGTACACTGTACTATGTGCATATTTAGTCGGGGAGGACTTAGACAATTATATTATTTGGACAAGGGACTGGACAAAACCATCCTTCTGAAACATCTTTTTCTAGCATGCATATCGGTTATTGTCAATGTTTAGTTCAACATCATTACTCGTATACATCGGAACGAGTGCATTAAGACGATCGTCCCCCGTGCAGCTTTGCAATGAGTTTTGGATCACAACTACACGCTGACATGACTGATGTCTACCTGCTACAGTCTAAGGAAGAGCGTCAGGCCAGGCTTGCGGTCTTAGCTTTCGCACACATGTTTCTATAGTCTAACTTCTTGCTAGAATGAAGTGTGGAGTTAGAAAACCTTTGTTATACTTTAGCATAGCGTCAGCAGTTAGTTAATCAAACAGTGTAAAGCTTGGGGAATCAGGGTCAGGAACCGAATAGCTTAGCTTGCGAGGTTCCCAAATTGAATGCTGAACTGCTGGACAAGAGAATTCAAACACGGAATGAAGGAAGCAGGTCTGAGGTATTCTTGGGAATTCAAGTGAAGTACGATTTCCTATTTCTGACATTTTTGAAATTCTTTTGTACATTTCATCAAACTCATCTCCATCATCTTCGACAGCAGATAACAGAGATTTAAAATGGGTCGTCATTTTAAAACCTTCAGCGATGTCCAGTGGATGCTTGCAATTTCTTGCTTAGGCCTCAAATGAAATCAATCAAAGCAGTGGAGAACTGTCTAGAAATATGCTATGAAAATGTCATCAGCCTTACATCTGTTTGTGTATCCACTTTCACTTTCGTCATTGTACTGCTGGAAAGGAAACTTTAATTGTGCCTCAGGTTTCGGACAAAACTGTGCTTCATACCATCACGGTCTTCTGGAGTTTTCTAATATAGGTTAAAATGGGAGTATGAATGACTGTTGTTGCTCACAATCCATAAAAAATAATATATATATAAATAACAATATATTAAAAATAAAAATTCACGACCGAATTAAGTTTTCTTTTCCTTTCAATTGCAACTACGCTAAAATTATTGTCTATAAAGTATGCCATTGTGTTGGGTATTTTGTATATTAAAAGTCTTAACATGTAATTGTTGTATAAAACTATATCAAATTGAAATTAAGATTGACTTTAACGTATATATGCAATAATTAAAAAAAAAAAAACATTTTGGAACATTTATGATGCTCATCATTATGTAATACTTTATATGTTCCTGAGAAAATAACACGTTTAAAACGTGTTTTTAATAATTAAAAATATCCACCCATCCCCAAAAATATCGAATTCAATCCTAAAATAAGACAGACGGAAAAGCCAATTTAAAAAACAAAGGAAGAAATGATGGTTGTTGTGAAGAAGAATACTTGGGTTCTAACCAATCAGAAGCCAGGAATGACTTAGGGGGCAGTTCCCCGCCGCCATCTTCCTCACTAAAGACCGCGGACTGATGGATGATGGCGTGCGCCATCGTCCATAAATGTTTAATGACTTCTCTCTATTTCCTCCAGAAAAAAAGAAAATCGACTTTGACGACGGTTTTTATGTAACCCGACAGTTCTGGTATAATTTAGGAAATACCATTTGGTCCTTACTGGTATCACCAGAATACAAACTGTTGCTCGAATAAACTCGCTTTGAGATATTTTCAAAAGTTCCAATTACGTAATAACTCGGAAATTAGCGCGGGAGGGAGGGAGAAGGGGCTACAGCTGGGTTCCGCTCCTTATATCCGCCATTCGTTCCACTCGCATGATTGCGAGTTCTATGAGCTCACGAAGAAAACGTCAGTTCGCAGACAGCCCCGAGGACTAAGGAAAAGGATGGATGAACTTTAAAAGATTGACGTATAGTTGGTCAATCGGTTTTTGGCAGAAGTCATAAGACAGTCAGTCACCCACCTGTCCAGGTGCTTCTTGGATGAGCAAAGACGGTATAACAAAAATAGGAAATTCAACAGTCGGCTGTGTCGGAACATCTGCAGGCGTCCACTACAACCACCTGCCGTTGTGTCCGCAACATCAGTCGTCGGCACCAATGGGCAGCAACAGCTATTACTACGCTTCCCTGACGTTTTGGAACAGTCGTTTTTGACATAAGTCCATGTTTTCTCAGACAGACCGCGTGTATGGAAATGGTGGTGCCATCTACCACAATTTGACATTGAGTCATCTGCAAGCTATGAAAAACATGGCTACCTGTCTGTCACAGAGTGAGATGCGATTTGGGCCGCGAGGAGACTGTATAATTTTTCCACCACATCACTATTTTCTTAGAGAGACTTCTGCGCACTGCGCGCCAATAATCTTCTGTCCAAGAAACAGAACTTTTAAGAGAAGTCGGTTCCGAAATTTACACTGCCCGTACAAAGTAGAGATAGAAAGGCTTGGGACATTACAACTCTGCCATGGTCTGGCCGAGCACCGGACATGACCCCATTGATCGCACGTGTTGGTTATCCTCGACAAAGATTCCCCGTAAACGCACTTGCGTAGACTCTAACTTAGATTCTGCGCCAGGGGTGGGATGTAAACCTACAGACCAAGATCACTGATCTTGTCTACACAATTTATCTCTATCTTGCACGAGGCAAAGAGCTGCACCAACGAGTATTGACCCGACTCATATGTAACCACTGAGAGGTTATACAATGAACGGTTGCTCTTTCAAGGTTGGATGTGAATTTACCAATGTCAAGTTTCTGTTTATAGTAAAAACCGAGGAACAGTATTTTAAATAGTTGGTTTAACTGTTATAATGGAGAGGGATGAGAGATGTGTGGACAAAAGAATTTTTATTGGACATAAATAGTAAGAGGAATGGCCCCCTGAAGCTGAGTGAAAAATTATGAAGTTAGGAAGGCCTAATGCAGTGGTTCTCAAACTTTAAAAAAATTTTTTTAATGTCGGTCCCCTTACAATTTTTTCAATGTTTCGCGGTCCCTTATAAAATGAAGGAGAATAAGCACAGTAAAAATGTTGTTTTCAACACTCATTTATTGCAAATATTACAGAACTCAGTCATCAACTTTACAGAGCATCTCAGATGCACCTGCTTTGCCTTCAACAAATCCTCCACGTTAGGCTGAGGTTTTGACAGAGCCACTCTTATGTCATGACCCACATCTAGTCTGTTTCGAGACTTTGTTTTGATGGCAAGTAGAGTTGGAAATGCAGTCTCGCACTCATAAGTGGTTGCGAATGGAATCATTATTCTAAGAGCCATCTTTGCGACATCGGGATATGACTGCGCCATTTCAATCCAAAAGTCGCTGCAGCACATCTCAAGGTAAACCTGCTTTGCATCCCCATCAATAAATTGTTCCTGGATCAAGTTGTCCTCTGAAGGCAGATCGCTGACTGTCAGTGCAAACGGGTTGTTGACGAAACGATAGCACTTATAAAATTCCTGCAGATCGGGAAAGTATCGAGAAATTTCTTCACCAAGAATTGAAATGTGGTTTTTCATCACCTCAAGGATATCATCATCGATGTGAAGTGCGTTTTCATCAAGAAATATGTTTAGCTGTGGAAATGGTGCAAAGTTCTTGCTTTCCAACTTCGAATGCCATAATACGAGCTTCATTTTGAAAGCAGTCAATTTTTCATGACAATGGAGCGCGGTGATCTCTCTACCTTGCAGCAGCGCAACATTGACGCTGTTCACGGATTGAATATGTCCACCAGATATGACAGGCACGTCAGAAAACGGTTACCAGAGAGATTTTTGTGCATGCCTGGTCCAGCGTCTTGTAGAAAATCGTGTATTTCTTTTCGTAGTACTAAAACTCTCTTCAGAACTTTCCCCCTTGAAAGCCACCTTACGTTTGAGTGCAACAAAACAGTTCCAAATTCCGAATCATTTTCTTTGCATAACTCAGCAAACAGGTGCGAGTTAAGAGCGTTCGCTTTTATGAAATTCACCGCTTTGGATCACGTCATTCAGAACATTTTAAAACTCATCAGGCATGGTTTTCACCATCAGTGCTTGACGATGAACAGTGCAGTGTGTACCAATAGCCTCCGGGGACTTTTCCTTCACCAAAGTCTGAAAACCGGACCGGCAACCAAGCATCACTGGAGCACCATCAGTGCACACCCCAATAACATGCTCCCTGCTCCCACTTAATACCATGCGCTTTGAAAAATCGGTCAACTTTGAAAAATATTTCCTTTGCAGTTGTCTTGGTACTTAGGCTTTCGCAAAACAAGAATTCGTCTTCAAGGTGCTTGTCATGCACATAACGAACATAGACGCAAAGTTGGGCTAAGTTAGCGGCATCCGTTGTTTCATTAAGTTGGATTGCAAAAAAGTTAAACATTGAATTCTGAATCTTCGAGACCACTCGCGACAGAATGTCATCGGACATTTCAGTTATTCGCCGACTAACAGCATCATTTGACAGGGAGACAACATACCTCAGCTTCTGTAGTTCAGAACTTCCCAGCAAATTCGATATAATATCTTCGCAGCAGGGCAATATCAACGCTTCTCCAATGTTATGGGATGGGATTTTTTGGCGGCAGCAATTTTCCTTGAAACCTCATAAGAAGCCTTCAGACCAGCCGTAATGTCCTGCGAAAACATTCCCGAGTTATCAAGTCTGGATTCGATCAATCTTTCGGATTTTCGTTTGAAGAAGTCTGCATCTTTGCTAGTTGAACTGGGATGCTTAGCTTCCGGGTGTCTCTTTAACTTGCTGGGCTTTAGTGAAGTAGATGCCAACACTTCGGAGCACAAAACGCACTGCGGTTTCTCTTCTCCACCAGAATTTATAATCATAGTAAAGCCGAATTTCAAATACGATTCGTCATATCTCATCTTCTGTTTTTGGAGGCATCCTGAAAGCGAAAACAAGATGTAATGTAGCGATAACCTCAAGAAGGACCTTTTTAACGTACATTACCTATTTGGTATTTTTGAAATAAATGAACATACGACAAACATGAAAATATGCGTCAGTTGAATATCATATTCGGCACGATAATTTTTCAATATTTTTTGCGGATAACATCCTTATAAAATACTAACTCAAACCCGATCTTTGGTCCCCTCAATCAAATAAATACTAAAAGGAAAAGGACTCACCGGAACGATCGGAGAAACAGGGTACATCACAGAGATGTAAAGAGAGAAAGACACGTCCACAAAATGGAGGTTAGACAGATAAACTGCCTGCATTCTCAAGGCAACTCTCCACCTCTTAGTGTACTTTAGGGCTATAGGGAGCTACCCACACAATTGCGTGAGGTTGACCTCACTTGTCTAGCCGACGCTTGCATGCAGCTTCCGTTGTTGTGTCCACAAATTAGCTGGTTTACGCAGACAAGCCCACCATCTACCCGCATGTCGTTCATGTGACTGCGCATGTGCCCCTTGTCTGAGTCTAACTCTTAGACTGCAATTTGAAGTCTTCAGTAAAGATGGTTCTGTGACGACTCGCCTTCTTACAGCTAGGTGAACACATGAGTCACCGCTAGCGGATTCGACCAACATTTCCGGTAAGACAATGGCTATAAACCACAACTAAAATCAAGACCGCGGACCCCAGTTTGAGAACCACTGGTCTAATGATTAAAGGTGTCTAGATTAGAAGGGTTCTTGAGACAAGCTAATGTGTATTTCTGTCAGGGAAATAAAACGGCAACAAAAGACAAAAAGTCTAAAAACAATTCCTTAGAGAGACATAAAAACAGTTTTCAAGCAAAAGGGGGGAGAATCTATCATAATAAGGTCTCGTATTTTTCATAGTGGTAAGAAAGAGTATCGAACATATATACATGTGAGATTTTTTTAATGGAGCTAAATAGGAATACAAGCCAGTGGTCTTCTGGTGGATCTAAAATGTCGAGTTTGTTATTCACAGAAACATAAAAACATTTTGGCAAGCGACGGACCATGAGAAATTAAGCTTCCTATATCGTATGCAGGCGATTTTCTTTTAACCCTGACCTATTACATTATCTGACGCCAACACGTAGTTAATTATATTTAAGACCAGAAAACAAATCAACCATTACAATGCTTACAAACGCTCTCCTTTAAAGTTATTTATATTTAAAAAAAAAAAAAACAATAACAGATCGAAAGTATTAAAAATGTTATAAATATATGTGAAAGTGATAGGAGACAAACTCACGGCAATACGGTAATCACGACCTGAAAGGAATTTAAACTATTGATTCTAGTAATCCCTTAATTTATAAAACGATTCGCATATGAGAGAGAGAGAGAGAGAGAGAGAGAGAGAGAGAGAGAGAGAGAGAGAGAGAGAAGAGAGAGAGGAGAGAGGAGATGGAGAGGAGAGGGAGAGGGAGGAGGAGAGAGAGGAGAGAGGAGGGAGAGAGAGGAGAGAGTGGAGAGAGAGAGAGAGAGAGAGGAGAGAGAGCGAGGAGGAGAGAGGAGAGAGAGAGATGGAGAGGGAGATGGAGAGAGAGGGAGATGAGAGAGAGAGGAGAGAGAGAGGATGAGAGAGAGGAGAGAGAGAGAGGAGAGAGAGGAGCGAGAGAGAGAGAGAGAGAGAGGGCGAGAGAGAGCGGAGAGAAGGGAGAGAGAGAGGAGGAGAGAGAGAGAGAGAGTGAGAGCGAGAGAGAGAGAGAGGAGAGAGTGAGAGAGAGAGAGAGAGAAGAGAGCGAGAGGGGAAAAGAAAATGGAGATGGGAGAGAGAGAGGGAGAGAGAGAGAGAGAGAGAGAGATGAGGGAGAGAGAGATGGAGACAGGAGGAGACGAGAGAGAGAGAAGAGATGGAGAGGAGGAGAGAGAGAGAGAGAGAGAAGAGATGGGGAGAGAGCGAGCGAGGAGAGGAGAGCGGAGAGGAGATGAGAGACGAGGAGAGCGCGAGAGAGGAGCCGGAGAGATGGAATGAGAGAGACGAGAGAGAGATGGAGAGAGAGAGAGAGATGGAGGATGGAGGTCG